>PVKH010021493.1:0-14315 GCA_004027955.1 Chaetophractus vellerosus | reverse complement strand
CAGGTTCTAGTGCACTGCTCATGAATTCCCTTGGGGCAATAGCATAGAGTTGGGAAGTGTGGCATACCCTCTTTTTATGTCCAGGCTGCATCCAAATGAATCACTTTAAAAAAATACTAAAATACAATTTACTTTATTATAATAATGTGTGCACACATTGTTTAAAAATCAAACAGAACTAAAAGATGTATTGAAAGTTATGAACTCTCCGCCTCTCCTCTTCCCTCTTTATAGCCTTGTCTGCTTTCCCAGAGGCAAAAATGTTCAATTCCTTCATCTGCTTCTTTTGGAAGAATTTGGAAGATTTCACATTTCCATATTAGTTTTAGACAGAACTGTGTTGCATGCTGACTGAGACACTTTCTTTTTTCCTGAAATTTCAGTTCCCCACAGGCTACTAAAAGACAGTAACTTTTATAACCACCCCAACTGGCTTATATGAAAAGAAGACTGAATTAAGAATGGGGTGGGATGGGTAGAAAGAAGTCACTGGAATAGGGAGTATCTGAGAATGTTGGGGATTTTCAGGTGGTTACTTCCCACCCTATCCCTTCTGAATGCCAGGTAAGTTCAGGAGCCACAAAGTGAACTATTGAAAGAGATTGGACTGATGTTTGCTGAGCTGCAGAATTTGTCGTCTCATCTCAATATGAGCACTACAGTGGAGTGGAGGAGTCCTTAGAAGAACGTAACATAGGAACTCTGGAAGTTGGGAATATGTGTGAGGATAGAGAGTGATATATGTTCCTTACCTGAGAATTCCAAAGTCAAGAGGCCAATTAGAATGGGCTGTAGAACAGGATGTGAAGAGAAGTATTATGGAGTGATAAGGATTTTTGTGGACAAACTGTATGCCACAGGAAGGTAGCCAGGTTCTAGCCATCATGATACCTCTCCCAAGCAGCAGCCTGCCGGGGACAAAAAAGCTGGCACAGAGAAAGGTGACAAGAGTTGAACCAACAGGAGTTCACCAAGAGGGTCTTACTTATTTAAGACAAATGGATTGATTCATAATCACAAAATCTCTAAAAACTTTTAAATATAAACCCCAACAGTGCCAACCTCTGAAAATCTGCCACACAGAAGTTAGCAGTGACTGTGTTTACAAGAGGACCAGTGACACAAACCACCCCCTTTCCTCTAAACACCTCACCCCTTCTGACTACTCCACCATCTCCACCACCTCCATGCCATTGTGAGTCTAGTCCAGGACAGCCTGAGCTCAGGAGAGGAGGGAAACTGTGAATTAGAGCTGACACTGAAATCTCAAATCAGAGTGGCCTGGACACAATGAACAAAATGTGACATTTTCCTATAGATGGAAGTGACCATAAAGGGACAGGGGAAGGAGATCTAATAGAACAAGATTAAACACCATGAGAAGAGAAGAATAAAGCTTTCCCCCCTGTTTTTATCCCATTGAGTTCACGCTGTTCAATAATTGAGTAATAGTAACTACTATCGGTCTGGTATGAAAATTAAAAGTTTAGTTTTCCATTCTGTCTCCACCATCCATGTTCCATTCTCAGTCACCAAGTAGAGTTACCACAATTTTTGATTCAATAAAAATTTACTGTTTACATCATTGTGACCATATAAATATTTTTCTGGTACTGATCCACAGAGACCACTATAATTACATTTTTTACTGTTGCAAATTTTTAAATTTTTGCTGAGTTACATCTTGCATCTTAATTCTTTCATTAATTTAGTTTTCTAATTATCTTTCACTGTTTTTATTAGTAAGTTCTTAAACAGATACAGCCAATGCCTAAAACCCTCATCCTCCTCACCTAACCCTTCAATCCTGCTCAGTCAGGACTGAGTACCCCCTGCATCTGGTGTGCAATGACCACCCCGGGATTTTCCTCACAGTATTATCCTGCATAGGATCCTATGTTTTTATGATCTGTGTCTTGTTTTCATGAAGGACAGTCTCAAATACCTTCCTAAGAAAGGGTTCTTCAGAGTTAATTTGAAACTACTTCCTTTTTTGCATGAAGGACATTCTCAAATACCTTCATAAGAAAGGGTTCTGTAGAGTTAAATTTTTGAGTCTTTGTATGTCTTACCTTGTTTCTAATCTACTCTCTCACTTGATGAATAGTTTTGCTGAATGTAAATTTTAGGTTGGAAGCCCTTTTCCATGGCCATTTTCAATGTGGTATTTCACCATCTTCTTTAGCAGGAAGTAGAAAGAAGAATAAGTTTGGGGATTTAAACACTGGTTCCCCTTGTTTTCAATCTTATATCTTGTTTCCAGATAGGAATTTTTTTTTTTTTTTGAGAATCCACTTTTTCCAATCCTACAAAATATGAGATTACATATTTTGCAGTCAACACAGGTTACCCACCACGAAGATCCTCCCCATAGCCTTAAGGCCTTTATTATCTTACACTTCAAAAAATATTGTTAAACATATGAATTTTCATGTTTCACTGAAATAAGCCTTATACAAAATGAAATGCAAATATCTTAGGTGTATAATTCAATACATTTGGAAACTGTATACACTCATGTATCTAATGCCCCAGTCAAGGTCTAGAACATTGCCATTACTCCAATAATTTACCTAGGACTCTCTTTAAGTCAATCCTTATATGATATCAGCAACCACTGTTCTGATTTCTATCACCATAGATTAGTATTTTATAGTCTTTTTCTTGTGCCACTTAATGGAGGTTGGAAATAGAAAAATTTACTTTTCTCCTTTCCCCTACTTGTGGTCAGACAGCTGAGAGACTGGGTAAAATTGGTGCAGGAGAGAGATTTCAATTTGGGAAGGATAAAGTAAGTCACCAGATGGGGTTTGGGCTGAAGTAGAAGGACATCATTAAGAATAAAGTTAGGGTTAAGTTAGGGCTAAGAGGGGCATGCTTCATAGAAGCAACCTTTTCCTGAACTTCATAGAATGGAACCATTCAATGTGTACTATTTTGTATCTGGCTTTTTCACTCACCAAAATTTCTGAGATTTATTTCTTTTATTGCTTGTTTAAGTAATACTATTATTATTATTATTATTATTATTATTATTATTATTATTCCTGAATAGTATCACAGTACATGAATATATCACAAAGCATTTTTCTATATTCCTACTGAGGGATGTTTGGGTTGTACCTAGTGTTGGGCTATGTGGTAGCTTGAAACTGTTGGTACCCTTGAAAAGCATGTTCTTAAGGTTAATCCATTCCTGTAGGTGTAAAGGTATTTTAAGTAGCATCTTTTGATTAGGTTACTTTTGTTCAGGTGTGGCCAAGTGTGGGTGTTAACCATTTTTCCTGGAGTCCTTTATAAGAGAATGAAATTTAGACAGAGAGAGAGCGAGAGAAAGCCATGGAATCAAGAAGCTGAAAGCAATGAAACCAGGAAGAGAAAGGAGAGACTAGCAGACACTGCCATGTTCCTTGCCATGTGACGGAGGAGTCCAGGATTGCTGGTAGCTGTTCTTCTGGGGGAAAGCATCACCTAATGATGCGTTGATTTGGACATTTTTCTCAGCCTCTTAACTGTAAACTTCTAAGCTAATAAATTCCCACTGTTAAAAGCCAGCCCATTTCATGATATCTGCTTTTGGAAGTCTAGCAAACTAAAACAGGCTATTAAGAATAAATTTGCTATAAACCTTCACATACAAGTAAAATAAATTGTCATTTTGCTTTGGTAGATATCTAAGGAAGGACTTGCTAGGACATAGGGTAAGTAAATGTTTAGCTTTGTTAGAAATGCCACAAAGTTTCCTCAAATGGTTATATTATTCTTACAATCTCATTAACATTGTATGGATGTTCCAATTGTTCCACATCCTTGCCAAAATTTGGTTTTATCTGTTCAGTTCAGTTTTTTTAATAGCACATTTTTATAATTGTACTATTAATTAAAGTCCAAGGTTTAAATTAGGGTTCACTGTTTGTGGAGTGTAGTTCCATGGATTTTTAAAATTTTATTTTGTTACCATCAGTTCTTTTAAGTTTATTCTAATGAGTGTGTTGTGTTATCTCACTGTGATTGTGTTTGGTCTTGCCTGATTACAAAGGATGTGTCTTTCTTTGTGCTTATTGGCCCCTTGAATTTTTCTTTTACAAAGTGTCTGCCCATGTTTTGTCCATTTTTAATTTTTTTTTTTTACTAACAGGTTGTGGGAATTTAGATATTTTGCATTCAAGTCCTTTGTCAATGTATGTTTTTTTTTTCTTTTATGGCTAGTGCTTATTTTTTTGTCTTCCCTTGGAAATCTTTACTCACCCCAAGTTTGCAAAGGTATTTGTCTATATTTTCTTCTAGAAATGTTATGGCTTATTTAATGTTTATATCTGTAAACCTCTCAAATTAATTTTTTAGTATAGTATGAAGTAGTGGTTGAAGTTGATATTTTATCCTTAAGTTTATCCCATTTTTCCAGACCACTTGTTTGAAAACACTTTCCATTCCCAAATGAATTGGCTGGGTGTGCCTTTTTGGAGATAAATGTCCATTCCTTGACTCTATATTCTTGTTTATTTGTCATTCTATCACTATCACCCTTTCTTGATTACTGTAGCTTCATAGCAATGAATGATTGAATGAATGAAAATATCAAGAAATAAAAGAAGGAAGGGAGGGAGGGAGGGAAAGAGGGAGGGAAGAAGAAAAAAATAACAGTATTTTTTTCCTCACTGATGCTTTGAAGTGTGCCAGTTTTGGCCATACCATTTATCTTTTTTTTTAAGGACATAGGATAAAAGAATTAGTTGTTTTACTGACATTTTTACAGGAAGTAACCTGAAATTCCAGCTACAGTGGAAATATCAGCATAGTCCTAAAATGTAGTAAGGGACAGTTTTAACCAGTTACTTTGTTATTATAGAACAGATAATGTCAATTATCTCCGTAAGGTGGACAAATTCTAGCTTTCTACATTTTACTTTGACTCAGTAAGTTCAGAAGTTTACATTTTATTTACCCCACCTGCAAGTACAAATTTATGTAATTTTGACTCAAATTTTAAGTGAAAGAATCCCACCTAAAACTTACTTATATTATTATGATTAATAATAAACACAAAAGTGGTTATTAATAATTCATACAACAGAAAAATCCAGAAGTAGGAGAGCCAGCTTTAGGAAGAGCTATATCCAAAGAATATCTTCGATACTTGTGCAGCCTCTCTTCCAAACTTCCCTCCTTCTACCCATCTCTTAGGCTTTTCATTGTCCATGATGGCTTCATTCTTAGGCATGCTCTCACTATATAGAGACCCTTGTCATCTCTGGGATTACAAATTTAGTTTTTGTTTCTACTTATTTCCAAAAGAGTCTTGGGCTTAGCTTACTGGCTCAGATAGGGTCACACACCTGTCCTTGAACCAGTCATTGAAAATCTGTTTGGGTAGAACTACTTTTCATAGAGCATAATGAATCAGGGCCACATTTTTCTAAATTGCTCTGCAAAGAAAAATAGAGTTGCTATTATCAGAAAAAGGGAAAATGCATGCTGAGAAGATAATAAAAATCATTACTACAGTCTGAGTATTTCAAACAGTTAAATTGGATAATATACTAAAGTATTTATTGTAACAGAAGTCTTACTCCATAATTATTTTCCTCTAATCTTTGCCTTTCTGTCTCAGAGAAGAAGAAATTGGCTTTCTTCTTATAACATAATTCAGGGGATTCAAGGGGTCTCTGATGTATAATGAATCCTCAGAGTTTATATGAAAACGCTAAAGTCACATCACGTTTGTCTTGTCAAACTTCTGACATATGTGGTAGAATATCATAGAATGTATTTTTTTTTTTTTACTTTTCAATAACATTTCCTTACTGCCAATGATAGTGGCATGAATGTATTGGCATGCTACAATCAGTTCCAGGCTGGGTTTTGATAGTTTAAAATGTAATTTTCTGAAGGAAATTGTAGATAAAATAATTAGCATTCCAATCTCTGCAAGTATGCGTCATGTGTTACAGTGATTTTAAAAGTCTTTTTGGCTGATTTGTAAGCCTTGTAAGAACGTCTTGCTAAAAACTCATCAAGGAGGGTCATTTTATACAGGTAAAGGGTGAAGGAAGTTTAAATCTTTTTGAAGTTATGTTTCAGTTGCTAATGCAAATCACCCAATGTCCACATATAAATTAATTCCAAAATTACCTCAAGGTTAAGCAAGCTTGCTTTCATATCACCTCTTGATCTTTGAACAAAATGATTTTACATTTCCATCGACCAGTGTGGCTACACGATGAACCACTGTCCTCAGGATTATAATACTGTAAAAGAATCTGCCCTAACTTGAAAAAGTGTGCACTTCAGAACCTGTTCTGGTTTAGTTTTAGGAACTCCCTATCCTAATCCCATAGTCAAGGTCTGGAGTCACAGAATAAATTGGACACCACTCCAGATGGTACATTAAGCAATCTATTCTATTTGGCCAGCATTTAGCTCAGAGACTAGCAAACTCAATTATCCTTTCCTTCCTTGTAGAGTTATTTCGCCTTAGTCCCTTCTAGCTCCAGAATACACCTGTGATATAGCAGGACTCTCTGAAACAATCATTTCTCTCAGGCCCATTAGCATCAGTTTCTGTGACTTCTCCCTTACTTGGCCTGCGCATCTGCTTGCAGCTCTTGGTGCTGTTTCATAGTAAGCAATTATATAGCAAAAGGCTCTTTGCCTGTTTCCTTCGTTGTTGAAAACATCTATTTCCATCTCTCAAACCCTTATTTTTATTATTTTAACTATATTGATAAATATTAAAAATAACTGGAAGGAATTATTTTTGATGAGATGCTATCAAAATGAATACTTAGCATCTTGCAAGCTGTCTTTCTCCTTAGCCTTCACAGATTGTGATATTTATATGTGGGGAATGAGAAGTATTACACATTGACAGTGCTCCTTAACCCAAAGTCTGTTCACAGTCAGAGGAGAATAAGAGGAAAGGATTCTGATAGCAAACAGGTTGTGGCCCTTACAATCCTGATCAGTTTGGCCAGATGATGTATTGGCCAGGCTTGAGCTTTCCAGCATAAAGCTAGCAGAGATTCTCAACTACCTCTTGGGCCCACAGGGACTATGGATCTCTTGCCCTAGTGACTGCTTTGTGGTTTCTTGAGTCTTTGGATGCAAAGATTCCTAAGATGTCTCTCTGGTGGTCATTTCCTCTTTGGACATCCAAGGTTTCCCAGTCCCTGCAATGACAAGGTGGCCTTGCCTTCCCTCATCTATCCAGTGTTACTTTCTTTCTAGTTAACATATTATACTAGTTGCCAAAAATTTAACAGGAAGTATTTTTGCTTGTTCATAAAATTATATTTTCTTGTTCTTACACATAGGCATTTCCATTAACCTACTATTTGATCGTTAAGGAATGGGATCCCTGAAATGTCCCTTAACATATTTGATCATTACTCTATTATGTGTCATTATCCATAAGCAGAGTGGTGTAGAGTAATAGGTTTATGATCATAGGATTTGGTGTCAAATTGCCTAAATTCAAATAATAACTACAACCATCACCATCTGTGTGAACTTAGAAGAACAACTTAACCTCCCTACACCTCAGTTTCCCCACCGCAATATAAATATAATATTAGTACTAAATCAAAAATTGTAGGAAGGATGTAGGGTCTACAACCCCTTGCCTAAAACCCTTGAGACCAACTGTAGCCTAGAATTCAGGAGTTTTCCTTTTTTAAAAAAATTTTAGCAAGGTTATATGTAACATATATAATATGTTACATAATTTTCCATGGAATACTTTGGGCAGCCCCTCATAGTCAAGCACATTCATAATTCTGCTCTGAAATATATGGATATTCAGATTAAGTTGAATAAATAAAAACCATAAATAGCCACACAGAAGGTCAGTCAAGTCTTGCTAGCAAATGAGGTCAGGTCAGGTCAGGTTTTGTTACCAAAACTTGTGAAAAGCATTAGGTTTCAGAGCTGGAACCACATGAGGATAGTGCTTAAAGTATTTAGCACATAGTAAGTTACCCCTAGGATACTACTATTATTAATATTATCAATGAAAACATTTGAATGTCTACCGTGTGCTATTTATTTTTACATATATTATTGCTTTATGACACCTTTTGTATGAGAGCCAGGATTGTTTTCTTGAAAGGCTCTGATTTATTAACAGTTTCCTTTTTTTTTGAATGAAATGTTCAGAACTCCAAGAGACAGGTACCCATCAGAAGAGTTTTTCCAACAAAATCCCTTTATTTTCTCCTCAAGGTAACAATAAGTAATAGTAAGATATGGACAACAATGGTTTCTCATCTCTCGGTGGGAGATCTCCAATCATTGCTAGAAATGGCTGCCAATCCCAATGCAATCCCTCTCCCACCCCAAACCTCCTCAAGGCAGAGGGAGGTTCCTACTCTGTGAAGTCCCTCCAACCCACCTGGTCTCTGCTTCCTGAGGTGACATACCTCCCTCTTTTTTCTTGAGATGACAGGATGTATTAACAACCAATTACATTTTGTTTCATATGTGAGCCACTGAGAAGTGGGCATCCTATAGCTTCCACTGGACAAATATGCAAAAATTTTCTTGACAAGTTACAAGATATACAAACTATATAACACCCCATACTCTTGTTTCCTTTCCAACTTAATTTACATAAATTTTCCCTTGGGACTAGAGCCAAACTGTCCAAGGCCTTGAAGTGCAAGGCAGATCTCATTTATTTTAAACCCAAAGTTGTTCAACATGCCCCATAAATGATAGGATTGGACATCATCATTTAATACAGGAAGATGTTTGTAAGTAGGCTTGTTTTCATTTTTACTGTTATATAGTCACAGACTGAATAAAATATATTCTATAAAAATCTGAATATGTAGGCTGGCCCCTGCTTTTCATTTTTTTACTGTTAGAGAGTCACAGGCTAAATTTAATAAATACACATGCACAAATACCACAAACATATGTACACACACTCACATGCATATTAAATCCCCTATAAAAAAAGCTATCTAGACTTTTTACCCCAAGAACTTTCCTTAGGATATATTTCCTCTACCCATTCACTGAAAAGTGAAATTCACTCAGGAGTCCACTTGGTTTCCAGACTAAAATTCCTAATGTTCTGAACACTTGATATGGTGCCCTTTAGGATTACTGCCAGTTGAACCTAAATTCCATGGCCATTGCTCTGCAAAGTACATCAGGATGTGAAACAAGCTCTTAAAGGGAAGCAGTTTTTCAAGCTACATTATGGTGCTTTTAAAGGGAATAAAATCCTTAATGAGAAAATGTGTCTCTTGAGGCTTCTGGCTCCAAGGTCAGCTCTGCACACTTGCCCTCTTGGTTGGCAGAGAATCTGTTAAGGGACATTTCAGGGATCCCATTCTTTCAAAGGTCTGGAATGAAATAGGATGGCAGGTGGTTCTCTGGAGTCTTTGTTGGGCACCTTTATAATTCTCTGACAGATGCACTCTGGAGCTGTTCCCACCTAGCAATACTCGCATAACCAGCCTCTCCCCCCTGCCACTCATCAACCACTGAAGAAAAACTGGGTTGCTAAGGAACCTGTTGCAAGGCAAATACACCTGATGGAACTAACACTTGTCAGCTAATAACAGTTTTGTGTGAATAAATTTATCAGAATCTTCCCAAATGGATTAATACATTGTCAGCTCCTGGAGGGTTTGGGCCTGATTTTATTTATCTTTATTTCCACTCACATTTAGTGCAGTGCTAATAAATGTATTTGGAGTGTCAGTTGAAGCCAGTTTACTCCACTCTGTTCCCTTCAGCTGGCTCTACCAGGTTGGGCATGAAGAAAAAGAGGAAGGGGATCTAGTAACTCTTACTCCTTGCTGGATTCTGTGCTTATAAGTATTATGAAGATGTGGCAGTTTGTAGAGGAGACTTTGGAAGTCGAAAGAACTCACCTGGGCCTTGGAGGGTGATGATGAGGTAAGAGGGCAGAAAAGGATGCCCCAGGTTCAGAATCCTCACCAAATGCTAAGATGGGGATTGTGAATATTATTGAATGAAGGGTAATGGAAAAGCTCTAAAAATTACTGTGCATAAGATTTTTGGAGCCTCTACAGATGGTCTCCATTAGTTGGTGGTGTAATTTAGATGAGACTTTGCCCTCCTCTAGGAGAGTGGTTAAATGGAGCTTTGATAATAGGGAATAGAAATTAGGATTGGCATCATTTTGTTCACTCCAACTTCCCATGCACTGCATTTAAGACTCCTTGGTTAGCTACAATGGATACTTCGACATTATGAGAAATAGAGATGACACTAAAATGTAATTACAGTTAATTTATGAAATACAGAATAATAACATCCTGTAAACTAGGACAAGTAAGAAAAGAGGAAAATCGAATCTAGTTTACTGAGCCTCTCTCTTCTCCATCTCTTTAGCATTAACCAATGCTAAATCCTGTAACATGTATTATAAGGAGATGGATTCACTCATGTGATTCCTTGTTATTTTACCTTCACCCAGAAACGTAATTAAGAAGCAAATCATATTACCTTGATGACAGAGACAAAGTATGTCAGAAATAGCATTATTACTGCAAAATTACAGACAACACAGACTCCATTCCCACTTCTAATTTATCACAATAGTGATAAAAGGACTACCTGCTCCTAAACAGTGAAATTGAATGAGAGTTATCGGCATTTTGTTACTTATGAGCAGAAATAATTTCTTTTCAACCTTATGGAATTAATTACATAATTTATGATGCATTTTCACTGCTTTGGATGATAGTGGTGTATATAACATTAATAATATTTGGTGGTCTATTTTGAGGACTTCTTTTCCTCAAGTTCTTATTGGCCTATGAATTAAAAGGATATACAAGCCACCAAGGTAGGAAGCAGTGTTCTTGAAAATGAGACACAGGGAGTTCAAAAGTTTATGAACTTTATGTGGTTCAAGTTTATGCAGCATTTCCCAGGTGAAATTTCATGAACCTGGCTCTGAGCCTCTGGGATACAATAAAATCACTGGTATATACTTTCTCACTGTGGTGAGATCTGATGTCAATGTGATCTTATTGTTCTTATTCAACCCGTCACCAACATCAACCTGAAAGAGCTTCAAACATATGTCAACTCCTTATATGCTGCTTGCTCCTCTGCCAGCCCACTCAGAGGATGCCTCAAACGTTTAAAACCCACAGGCTCCAGGAGTGAATTTTCCATCAGCTGAGGGGAGTTTATGACCTGATATGTCCCTTTGTCATGATTTGCATCTTGTTAGAGGGACTGTGACCATTTTCTAAGGCCATTCTCAGCTCAGATATTGTTGTCACAGGATGTCCCTTTCCTCTTTTCCCACTTTTGAACTCACTCTTCCTTGCAACCTTTGCTCCTAGCTAATTCAGTATAATGAATTAGCTTTTCTAGGATCTTGGTGACAAGAATGAACAGGGAGAAACTTAAAATTTTAGGGTAAGAGCAAGAAGAAAAACTCTGAACTGGGAGTAACATCACCACCAACAATGTTGAGCTTTAGCTGAGCCCTGTCCCAGTGATCCTGGAAAACAGCTCCTGTTAAAGAAATCCCATCACCCTTTATCCTCCTGGAAACAACTTACTGCCAAGCACCACCCTTCATCACATGACTCAGATAAGGCTCAAAGATGCTCCCTCGTTTACCTATAACAAAGCCAGTTATAGACTCTGCAAATTTCCATTTTCTGCCTTATAAATGATTAGCCAATTTGCTTGTCCCACTAATCAATCAGGAAAAAAAATGCTTGTTAGAAGAACTTTGGTCATGTTCCTCCTCTTCCCCAAGCCCCTGAACTTTGACCCACCCTCAGCCTGAACCATCACACAACCCCTACTTAAGGGCCCTGTCCCAGAATAGATTGACCTCAGGGTAAAACATTCTCTGATCTACTGTCTACTCACCCAGTTCCCCACATCCAGTTCTTTCTAGCTTTGATTACCCTCCCTATAAAGTAAAGCCCTTTTCCGCTTAACCTTTGAGAGGCTAACAAATATCATAGTCAGAATACCCCTCTTTTGCAATAATTCCTTTGAATAAAGTCTCTCCTTACCTAATGTTTTAGTTTGCTAAAGGCTGCCAAGGTAATATACCAAAAATGGGTTGGCTTTTACAAAGGCTTTTTTTTTTTTTTTTTTTTTAATTTAAATGTTTATAGTTCTGAGGCCCCAAAAGTGTCCAAATCAAAGCATCATGAGCAAATGCTTTCTCCACGAGCTGTGGATGTGAGTGATCAGGCACATGGCAGCATCTGCTCATCATTCCCCATCTCTTCCCAGCCTCAGTGCTTTCAGCTTCTGGCTTCAGTGGCCTCTCAGTTTCTGTGTTTCACTGATTTCAGCTTCTGGCTCCTGGGAACTTCTCTCTCAGCTTCCAGTTTTTCTCTTTCTCTCTGTGGCTCTGCCAATTACAGTTTATAAAGGACTCCAGTAAGAGGATTAAGACCCACCCTGGGCTATGCCTCACTGGAGTGATCTAATCAAATTACCCTTAACTGAATCTAATCTAATCAAAGGCTCACAATAGGTTCATACCCTCCAGAATGGACCAATTTAAGAACACAACTTTTTAGGGTCCACAAAAGATTCAAACCTAAATCCAGAATTTTGTATTGTACTCCACTATAGTGGGGAAACCAGATAGTGGAAGTCCTTGAGGGTGAGTTATATCTGTATGAAATCAGTCAAAGGATTTTGATCAGGAAAGTGATATTAAAAGCTTATTTTTTAAAAGAAAGTTTAATCTGAAGAGTTCCAGATCATTTGGAAATAGGGAGCCAACTGAAACACTGAGGCCAGAAAATGTTTCAGGTAGCCTGCCAGTTACAGAAAAACTAAATAAAACAAGGTAATATAATATATTAAAAACTAAGAAGTCCAGTCCTCTTTTTGGCAACTTCATCTTTTATTCACATAAATTTTTTCTTACATCAGGACTTATGTCCCTTTCCCCATCTTACATTTACCCCATCTCAGAGTGCTAACAGAGAAGAGGAGTGTTGGTTCCAACACTAAACTCAGCCCTTTTGATGTCTACCAGCCAGTATGAGTGGCACATCTGTCCCTTAATCCTCCTAACATCTTGTGAGTCATCTGTGGATGAAACACACACATAACCATCCATTTTTCAAGGACAGATGTTTCCCTTTCTGGAGTTTTACAATTTAAATACACACTGAGAAGCATTTCTAACTGCCTAAGAATAAGCAGAGCAGTTGTCATCCAAAAGCACTTACCATAGTAAGTAGAGGCATTCCTGTTTATGAAGAACTTTAAAAGTGTATCTCCAGGATTGTGGGAAAATGGTGAAGTAGGGAGCTCCAGGACTCAGTCCTCCCACAAGAACAGGCAGGAACTATCTGAAACAACTATTTTGAAACTCCAAAGGTCAGTAGAACACTGTGCATATCCAGGGAAGAGCAGAAGGAAGAGACTGGTAAATTATGGTAAAGACCATTAAATTGCTCTCTTTGTACCCAACCCCGACTCTTGTGGCAGTGTCCACACTCTGGCTCACTTGCTGGTGACATAAAGGGACATAAAAATCCTTTTTCCCAGGGATGAGCATGGCTGATCACTGATAATGGCTTTTGATTAGCGACTCAGTTCACTGAGGCCTTTCTCTGAGAGTGCCCTTTGTTTCAACCTGCCCCAGACAAAGGTGGCAACAGAGGAGACTTGGAGATGTTGTTCTTCTTCAGGGTTATGGGGGATGGTGGGTTGAGAAGCTACATTTGTTGGGCAGACCAAGAAATCTCAGCTTTGGGAACCTGTGGAAGAAGCTCTTGGCACCCTTCCTGATGCCCTCCCCAGGGCACTTTGGAGCCAGTCTATGCCCCCTTTGTAGGTCCCTGGCCTTATTTTGGCTGGGAAAGACTGACCTGGGAACTCCTCTCAGGTGTGTTCCCATCCCAGAATTTGCCATCCAAGCAAAAGCAGCATGAGAGAAGGAAAGGAGTGTAAGAACCAACAGAGGCAGACAATATAGGGCAAATGTTTGCCTGCTTTAAATACCAGGGAGCAGGAGTTCTGTCTCCTGGGAAATTGAAGAGACATTCAAACTCCTCCAAAACAACTAACAAGCACAAGTCCAGGAAAAGAAAGAGGAATAGAAAGATGGGAAAGACACTGTACACTGCATTGCCTTGGGCAGACCTTTTTAATAGGAAGGTTGACACTTGAGAAAATTATGACTTATCACAAGCTGGTTACAAAATCAACAAACAGACATCACAGGGAATAAATCCCAGAGTTAACATTTAAATAATTTTAAATGTACAGTGAGTAAAAAGAGTAAATAATGAACAAAGAACAGGAAATTATGACCCATCCAAAGGAGAGGATAA
>PVKH010021492.1:0-14317 GCA_004027955.1 Chaetophractus vellerosus | reverse complement strand
GCAGATTTTGCAGGGGAGGGTCACTGGTGTAGTGTGTTGGTGGTGGAGCAATGTGTGGGAAAGTGTGCACCTGGGGCATGTTTCTGTGGAATATGAACATGTTCATCTTGTCATAGAATGTTATTTCAGTGGGTGTTGACAAACACAATAAACAGCAAAATATTAAGCTCCAAAATAAATTTAATTTAATTAAAAATTAATGTGATTTATTCATGAACTATTATATGTTTTATTTCTCTGAAAATCCAGTTTAAAAATTATGTTCCAATAGTCTTTCATCTATTGGGTAAGAAGACTCTTCAATGAAGAAAATTGTTTGTTTTCTTTTTTGCATTGAATTGTCTTTCCTCAATGTAGGTGAATATTTATTATGCACTATATTTTCTTTGACTTTCAATGTTTGATTAGCATACTATGAGATGTAAAAGGAAATGATGATATGGTTTTCATTACACCATATTCTGAAGACAGTAAATTTTGAAATATGGCAATGGGAGAACTATCAGCTTCAGGGATATGGTTTCATTCATGTTTCCAAATTGTCAGAATGATTGTTTGCATTTATTATTTTAATAGTCCTAGGATTTTTAAAGCTATAGGATCTAGATTTTTTGCTTAGTTCATAATTATGAAATAAGTTTCCCGGTGTATCTAATGGAATGGAATAAATACAATTTATCAGAAAAAATAAGTACATGAAATATTGTAATTTGATGACATATAGTGCCAAAGTGTGGGACTAGTTAAAAGGCATTTTTTGTATGGTCATAAGGACAATCAGGTAGTAAGAATATCTCACTCTTAGTGACTATTCTATGATAGACATATTCATTATCATATCATTATTCTTTGTGTCTTAATTATGCAATCATCATGACAGTTCTGTGAGATAGATTCTACTAATACATCCATTTTTCAGAAGATAACATGGACTCTCAGTGAGGATAAATAAATTTTCCAACTCCATAGCCATATTAGACATTAGAACCAGGTTTCAAACACAGGTGTCCTAATTCCAGATTTCATGCCCATGACAATTGCCCTAATCAACTCTATTTTTTTACTTTTTACTTTTAATTTTTAAGGTATTTAGATTACATAAATGTTACATAAAAATATAGGGGATTCCCATATGCCCTGTTCCCTACACTGCCCACATTTACCCCCATTAACAACATCCTTCATTAGTTTGGTACATTCATTGCAATTGATGAACACATTTTAGAGCATTGCCACTAAGCATGGGTTATAGCTTACATTGTCATTTACACTCTCTCCCAATCAATTCTGTAGGTTATGGCAAGGTACATAATGGCCTGTATCTGTCATTACAATGCCATTCAGGACAATTTCCAAGTTCTGAAAATGCTCCCATAGTACACCTGTTTTCCCTTTCCCTGACATCAGAATCTCCAATGTCCACTGCCTCCACATCAATGATATGTCAGTTCTTCCATTGCTAGAATCACAATAAGTCTATAGTAGAATCTGGTAAGTCCACTCTCTTCCATAGTTCATTCCACAATCCTGAGGATTCTGGGATGATGATGCCCACTCCACCTCTAATTGAGAGAGGGCTTCAGTCTTGTACCCAATGGATGAGACTATCTTGCTTGCAGTTGTAGGCTCCCTTTGTTCCTTGGTATGGTGGTTGTCAATCATCACCTCTTTGTTAGTTGCCCTGGGTGAGTCCAATGACCTGGAGATTAGGTGTTGCATCTCTGTTGAGGATCAGGGTTCAGATGGCACATGATTCTTGGACATACACCTACCAACCCTAGCACCAACTATAGGTTCAAATAGAAGGGACTAAAGAGACATGTGTAGGGAAACCACAACTGAATCCAATTCTGTCACACTGGGGAGCACAAAGTTCAAAGTAGGGCCCACTGGCAAGGCACAATCTATGAGATATCTGCCCTGACCATAGAGCATGGGTGTCTCCAGAACACTTAGGAGTCTTCTCTATTTGGAGGAGTGTCTAATTAGGCAGTCATTGAGATCCTGATGATATGTGCAAAAGCATAACCTCTGGAATGACTTTCCAACTTACTTTCAAGTCTCTTATCCATATAAACTCATTTGTCTTTACCTTTTCCCCCTTTTGGGCAAGGACTTTTTCCAGTTGCATTACTAGTTGTTGCTTGGTAGTAATTGCTCCCTGGGAGTCACGTACCACACTGAGGGGAAGTTATTACATTTATATACTGTGATCAGCTTAGAGAGTGGTCATATTTGAGCAACAGGGAGGATCTCAGGAGGTAATGCTTAGACACCCTACAATACTGGGAGTCATGTCCCACACTAGGAGGAAGATAGGAGGGTTTATACAGTCTGTCCTCCTCCTATAGACACTGCCCATGTACTCATGGGATACTTGCTACTCTATTAGAGAATGTAGCAGGACATCCCAGGATGGAAATTCAAGATCATTTTGGCTATTATCTTGGTCTCCACCCACCAAGACAATGCCCCATGACCACTTGAACATATTCATATGCCATAAAGGCATGCTCCAGGTGCACCCTTTCCCAACATCCCCCCATCACTGACAACCACAACAGTGATCCTCCCCTGCCACAGTTGTGGCCCTTCTGTGATACAAAACCTCTACAAAAATAAAACCAAAATGTATACAAATACAAATACAAATAAAATGATAATAATAATAATAAACAAAATTTTAAAAATAAGAAAATATAATCATTTTTCTTTCATCACTGTATGATCCATTATCTTTCATGTAAAGTGAAAATTTCTACCATATGGTCCCCCAGTTTCTTTTTTTTAAATTTTATGCTAAGGTTCAATTTCAAGAGTAAAGGTTCATAAGCACAGTCATCAATATCAAGTGCCCATCAATGGACCATCCTCCTTCACTAGCCATCACTTCTATACTTGGGAGATTCTTGCTTTTCCATCAGAGAATGTGGTAGAGCACCCCAGGGTGGGAATTCAATATTCTTTTAGTTATTGTATGAATCTTAACCCACTGTGACAATGCACCTTGAACATTTCAACACATATATATGCCTTATATATATGCCAAGGTGAACTTCTTTCCATGTATCCCCCCATCCCAGACACCCTCCACAAATGGTCCTCTCCTTCCACAGCTGTAACCCTTTTGTGAACCAAAATCTCTTAAAAAATGTAGCCAATAAAATAACAAAATACAATTAATAAGAAAATGAAACAATGGTAGTTTTGAAAATAGGAAATAAAATACAAAAAAATTTAATAAAAAATAAGAAAATTTGGGATAATAAAAAATAAAGAAAAAATATATAATAATATTTTTGACAATTTGCCTTTCATCACTGTAAAATCCTGTAGTTACAGTGACATTTTCTTCCATTTATTTACCCAGTGACTTATTGTTTTTCATTTTGTCTTCAAAGAAGCTTTAGGTCACAGCAAAGTCCCATACACAATATATGGGGATCCCATACATCCAATATCCTCCCCCTTTACCCCCTTCCCTCATTAATAACATTTTACATGTGGATGGTACATTTGTTAAAACTGATGTACAAATACTGAAACATTGCTACTAACCATGGCCAATGGTTTAAATTACGGTTTACATTTTGGAACATACACTTTTATAAATTTTGATGAAACTTAACATGGCCTATATCCATCATTGTCAATTCATGTAGAACACTTCCAAAACTCTTGTAGACATTTTGTTTTTTGCTTCACTGATACCATTCTAGATATGGCATGTGTCAGATTAGAAACAAAGAAACATCAGTGTGATTAATAAAATAGTGAATAGCTAGAATAGTTTCTGGAAGAGAAAAGGAATTCAATTAAAAATTTACTTAAACTATTAATAAGTTTACTCAGAATGATGAATAAACAGTACATATTGCATAACTGATGTACATAAGCCAAAATATGGAAAGCTATCATTAAGTGGATGTAGGGCATAAGTTGGGCATGTTTATAATAAATTTGAGGGTGGGGCAGAAATTAGCATTAAGTCATCAGGAACATGCCAAAAGTGAAATTTTAAAAAGGAAGTTCCTATTTTAAGAAAATATTTCTTTCCTGAGAAATTCAGTCACCATTTGGGAATGAAGAATGAGGAGAAACAGAATGCCAAAAAAATAAAAACAAAACCAAAACCAAAATAAAATAGCATACACACACACACACACACATACACATACACACACACATACACACACGGTTATTATCAATGATATGTAGGAGATCTACCAGGGTTTTTCCAAGATAGGCATTACTTCCTAAAAAATGAGTGCTGTGTAAGGAGAATAGTTATTCCCATAATTTTCTGATTCATGGATTTTGAATGCTGTCATGTGAGTTTCGATCATTTAGGGCATTGATTTAAGGGGAAGATATTAGAAAATATACTGACCCTGAGGCACTGACACAATTAAAGCCATCTACCCCACTAGTACCATTATTAGACTTTAAAACTTAAATGAAATTCTCTTACTTGGATCGTTATTTATTGGGTGGTCCATTATATGCATGGGAAATCATTCCTAAATGGTACAATGGGAAATTGCAGAAGCTCTACATGCAGTTGTGAAGGCTGGACACCATGTAATTCTAGGGTGTCCTTCATAGAGAATAAGTTTTGAAAGACACCCTCAACAATGTGCAATATATTGGATGTTGCCATGATTCATGCAAAATCCAAAATCTGACACCACAGTGTTTAATAGATAAAAGGGGGAAACATAAAACTCAGGGATATCCAAAGTTACAAGAAAATGAACATCTCTCATCCACCTATATAGCTTGTCAATGAAGGAGCTCCTGAAAACAAGACAGATGGAAAAAAAGATGAGATATTAATGGAGAAGCTTGAGAATGCATGTGAAAAAGTATTATCTTTACTATAAAAAGTGTTCTGAGATTCAATAAAATATTTAATGAACTACAATAATCTTTATAAACCCAAGTGTCAAATTCAGCTGAACATGATTTCTTAATTGGGGAAAGGTACCACTGGGAAAGAGGAAGAAAGGGGAAATGACATATTGGTAACACATACTGCAGTATTTCCTGGAGAATGAATAAACAAGTAGAAAGCTGAACAGGAATTATATAAGGTAGAGAGATTTCAGTGTGATGAAAAATTTTGGTAATGGAAAATGTTGATGGCAGAACACATTGTGAATGTAATTAACACAATTGAACATGAAATTTATTAAAATGGGAAAATTTATATTTATATAAATATAAATTTATATTGTTTATATTTACTACAATAAAAGTTTTAAAAATAAAATCATGCAATAGGAGAATCTTTATTTTCTAGTATACATAAATGGCACATCCTGAAACTCTGAGAGAATGGAAGAATCATCACATGATTCAGTTCCCAATATCATGGGGTGCTTTTCCATTGTAACTGTGTAACATATAAGCTGAAGTTTGCATGGCATTTACAGCAAGTCATACCTTCATAAGCTTCTTGATGAGAAGGATTAAAATATTTTGTATTATATTTTCTAAATAACCCCAAAATGTGTGAAATAATACATGTACTTATAGCAAAATGTAAGTGCACAAGTATTTGTCTATTTATATAATTTATTACTCAACATCTTGGTTGAACACTCAGAACAATAGAAATCAGTCAACCCAAGAGTAGGCAAAGTAAAAATTCAGTTTTTATTCTGTTATAGAAAATGTTGGTATTTTTAAAATTCACATCTTCGTGAAATTCCTTGGCAATTAAATCCATCATTGATTCCACAATATTTATGGGCTTATTTTTAAAATAAGTGATTTAGAAGAAAAAATGATATAAGGACTTTTTCAAGGTTTTATTTTTGTGAGGTTTTTAAATTTTCATGTATTTTTCTAATCATAAAGAAATATAATACTTACATGAATAATCATAGTTCCTGCCCCCTGCAGTGTGGATTATACATATATTAGTTTCTTGGCCAGATCCAGATATAGATAAATTGACATTTTTCTTGTTGTTAGTTCTATTTTTATAGCATTTATAGAGGAATAATTCAAAGATCTTACAATTCAACTATTCGTAGTGTAAAATTCATTTTTTATATATTCACAGTGTTGTACAATCATTACCACAATTTTAGGGCATTTTTACTGCCCTTGTAAGGAATTCCATCCACCTTAGCAGCCACTCTACAACCTCTTCCATCAGACCTAGACAACCAAACATCTTTCTTTTCCCTATGGATTTGTCATTCTGGACATCCATATGAATGGAACCATAAAATATGGTAGCTTCTTTCACTTAGTCTGATATTGTCAGTTTTCAACCATATGGTATCAAGTATCATACTCCATTTTTTCCTAACAATTTTCTGTTTTCTGGATATATTGCCTTTTGTTTACCTACTAGTATCAGTTGATGGACATTTGAGTTATCTCCATTTTGTGATTACTATAACAAATGTTGCTATTAATATTTGTGAACAAGTTTTTACATGGAAATATGTTTTCACTTCTCTTGGGTATATACCTAGGAATAAAATTAATGGGACATATAGTACCTCTATGTTTTATTTTTGGAAGAACTGCCAGATGGTTTTCTAAAGCGGTTCAACATGTTTACATTTCTACTTGCAGTCTATGAGGGTTTCAATTACTCTACATCCTCGCCAACACATGTTATTTTCTCTGTTTATACCAAGCATCAAATTGTGGTGCATTTAGAAAATAACCTTGACCAAAGGGGGAAATATTAAATACAAATGAGTTTTTATGGCTAAAAGATTTCAAAAAGATTTGGGATGTCATTCCAGAGGTTATATCTATGCACAGCTCTGCAGGATCTCATTGACTGCCACAGTAAACTGCCTCAGTGGGACTCCTGAGGACTCTAGAGCATCTAGACACACTATAGGCAGGCAGACAATCTCAGGAATTTGCACACTCTCAGTGGGCCTTACTTTGGAATATATGTTACCCAGTGTAACAGAGTTAGACTCATTTATAATTTCCCTATACAGGGCCTTCTGCCTCTTCTGTTTGAACCTATAATTAGCATTATGCTCATTAAATATATGACCCAGAGACTTAAATCTTTAGTCTGTTAGTATGTCAGTTGAGCCCTGAATCTCAGCCAAGTTGCAACATCTACTTTCCAATTCATTAGACTCACCTAGGACAACAAACAAAAGTATGATGATGGAAAATGTCCATCCCAAAAAGCAGAGTATCTACAGCTGCAAGCAAGACAGTTGCATCCATCTGCTCCATAGCATCTGTGTTAGTCAGCCAAAGGGGTACTGATGCAGCATTCCAGAAATTTGTTTGCTTTTAGAAAGGGTAAGTATTTGGGGTAGAAGCTTACAGTTACAAGGCCTTAAAGAGTCCAACTCAAGGTACTTCCTCAGCAAAGTTGGTTGCCACTTGTTGAAGCAAGATGGCAGGAGGCCTCTGCTTGGTACCAACTTTCTTCTTTATTTTATGGCTCCATGGGCCCAGATTCTTTCAATATCAGCTGTATAGTGGAGGGCTCATTTCTTTTCAGGCCTTCTCAGCTGCTCAGGGCTATGGTCTCTTCAGCTGCAAACTATAAGGGAAATGGCTCCATGTTCCAGGGGCTTTAGTTGTTTGAGCCTTCTCCTTTCTGTACCCTGGAAGGGCCAAAATAACAAAGTTCTCTAGTCTTCCGTGTCTAAGGGGCTCTCCTCCTTCATTTGCCTTCTTCTGTGTGTTTTCTTTAGTTATTGTCCATTTATAACCCATTAAGGGTGCAGGTATTTAACCCCAAGTTACACCTACTGATGTAATGATGTTGTCAAATCAAAGTCCTAATCTTAACATAATTAAATCAAAGACATCTCAGCTGAATCTAATACAATCAAAGGGGATCACACCCAGAGGAACAGACCAGTTTACAAACATAATTCCTCTTTTCAGTATTCACAAATAATCTCAAACTGCCACAGGATCCAAGCCCCATATCAATCAGAAACAGTGGGCAAAATCATCCCAAAAATCTTCACATTTGAGGAATGAACAAACATAAGAGAAGAGTGAAAATATGGAGTGAAGTGGACTTATTATTATTCAAACATGGAAGAACTTGTGTCATTGACATAAAGTGAGTGGTCAGTAGAGGTTTTGAAGGGAGGGGAAGGGAAAAGTCAGTGTAACATGGGGCATGTTGGGGACCTTGGAATTTTCCTGCATGACTCTGCAATGATGGATACAGGCTATTATACATTGTGTCAAAAACTATAAAACTGTGCCATACAAAGTGTTAACTATAATGTAAACTATAGACCATGGTTGGTAGAAATGCTTCAATATGTGTTCATCAATTATAACAAATGTACCACACTAATTAAATATGTCAATAGGGGAAAGTGTGGGAGGGGGAGTGGTGGGGCCTATAGGAACCACCTAGATGTTTGATGTAGCATTCATTTAATCTAATGATTTTTTAAAAGTAAAAAAAAAAGTTCACATCATGACCCAGCAACTTCATGGTAAGAACACCCTTCTTCTGAGTGGCAATAACCACAGACTTGACCTCACATACATTGAAGTTTGAACTTTGCTGCCTGCCAAACTCAGTGATTTCAATCTGAGAAACTAATCACTGTGGGACCCCTGAGAGAAATAAAGTAAAAACTTCTATGTATAGATGTAGTCTCAACAAATATTTCCAGGGGTATCACAGAGAGTTTCTATTAAATGCGAATTAACAATTCATTTGCAAAACATGATGAGGAAGTGCATCTTCAAAAATTAGAATCCAGAAAATAGTAAAATTATTTAAAACATTTAAAGAAATCGATGTCATCAAATGTTGAAAAAAATTAATGATAAAGGCCTCTTCCAGAAAACCAGGATTACAGGATTCTTGACCTGGTACTGTTCTAAGCAATGGATCTAGATAAAATCAATAATTGATAAAATAATAGAAAAAAATCAATGATAAATGATAGGTAGGTAAGTAAATAGATTGATAGGTATGACAGCTATGATAGATGATAGATAGATAGATAAATAGATGATATATAGATAGATGATAGATAGATAGATAGATAGATAGATAGATAGATAGATAGATAGATAGATAGATATAGATTAAAAGCAAAACAAAATAATCACATAAATAGTTGAGGAAACCTACATAGGCAGAAAGAAGTTGTGTCTTGGTGTGGGAAGTAATGGTAGCCCAGTATTGTGAGAGGAATTCGATTATGAGAAGAAGCTATTTGGGGAATGTGATGTTAACTTGTTCATTTTCTCTCCTCAAAACTGTCCAGGCATGGACATATCACAACAGTCCAACCCAGCTCTGCCCCTGATGTCAGTAAGTTTCTTCAGATTGTGGATAAAATAAGAATACATGAATAGTGGATGTCCACTTCATATTCCCTCTTTCTGATATTCTTTCTTACCTGTTTATTAACTTCAATGCTAAAACCTTTTGGAAACATGGCATCCTGGGATGTTATTTACAGGCAGATTGCCTCATGGGGATCTTACAATGGCATGGCATAGGAGGTTAATGGAAATGGTGTTAAATTACAATGCCTTGCCTTGAGAAATATTCTTCTTTCAATAACTCACCATTGAATTGTGCTTCTTACCCTTGGGTATACATGACTAGCTAAGGGAAGAAATTCTCCAGAAAATAAGAGTTCAACTGGGAAAATAAAATCTAGAAAGAAGAATGTCTTTAACTAAACTTGTAACAGAAATATTTTAAGAAACAGGTGAGTAATTTTAAAAATATGCCTAATGAACCTACTCAAAATGGTCAGGGGCAGATTTTGGTACTATGGAAAAATATGTTGGTACTAATAGTATGCAGAAATGCATTTACAAAATAATGCTCTTAATACACTCTAATTATATTTTGTTTGAAAAATATATTTCAAAATATTGCTGTATTGCAGAAAGAAAGAAGATCCTCAAAAGGCAACAAAACAAATTGAAAAAGAAAACAGAGGTATATTTTTTAGAGAAATCTTGGCAGTAAAACCAAAAGTAGTATGGAATGGAAGATATGTTTGACAGAATTGAGATGCAGACTCTAGTAGAAACATAGTTATTATACCTATTACTCTGGCAAAGCAAATTTATATATTCTAAGAATGAAATTATGTGCAGTTAATCTGGTTACTCAAAAGATTCCTAGAATTTTAGGAAAAAATATAATTGCATGTATACTATTAAGAAGGCATGGAAAAAAATCTTACAGAGTCTGGGGAAATAAGAATTTCAGATGTATGAACTAATGTATCCATATTATATAGTAAATATGTAGAAATATTTTCAGAATCTAAGGTGACATGAAAAAATTGAAAGATAAAGAATAAGGCATTTATACTAGGAAATATTGAACAAAGGGAAGAAGGATACCTGTATTAACATCAGCTTTAGCTGATAAAACCAAACATTGGGATTGTTTTATCAGCAGGTGGATAACCAGTAATTTTTCTCTAAAGCATGCTTTGCTTATTATAAATAATTTGGAAATTCATGAATTTCTGCTGTCAAGTAGCCAGAAAATGAGTCTTTTAATTGATTTATACATATATATTTACCCAAATGAAAAGCCTAAGAAGCCCTGAACCCAAACCCAGGGAAATTGGCTAAGTGGATAGTCAATGCCACACACAGGAAAACTTAGCAAAACAGTACTTTCCCCTGTCTCTTATAAGCAAAATTGTTGAAAACTAAAACCATAAATCAGGAAATAGAAGAAAATGTATTAAGGAGTAAAACAATAGAATTTTTCTCAAGTTTCCATGGCCACCTGGGTAAACATTATTATATTGGGATGCAAAGTAATTCTCATCTTAGTCTCCTTGAAGTCAGCAAAGGAAGTTAGTGCTACAGCCAGGTAGCCACAGAATCCTAAAGATATTTTTTAAAACACCGAAACACTTTACCAACAAATATGAACAGAAGTCTGATAACCCTATGATAACAAACATTCTCTGAAAAAAGAATGAGGTGGAAGATTGCCAATTCTAGATACAGCTGGATGAAAAGAATCATTGGATTGTTACTGGTTCCCAAGCTACTAACTTTCATGATCCAAATTTTCTGAAAGTTATGACAACTGGCTTGTAATGGGTAAAGATGAGGGTTTGATATATTTATCCAGAAAGAGGCATCTGCCTACTCTTTCATTGACTAAGAAATAAAATTCTGTTTCTGAATTTTTAAGAGTGTTATGGCTGCAGGCTTCCCCAAGAAAGTTGATATTACAATGAGAGAAACATGCCTAATTAAATGCTTTGGACACCTAGCTTGATATGGGGGACTCCACAGTTTTTTGCAATATATGTAATGTCACTCTTGGTGTGGACAGGAAAGCATTCAGGAGGTAGTAACTGATCTGCTAGTTTACACAACAAAACTTGGGGTTAAATTTGGGGGATGCCATGGAACAGACTGTACAACAGATATTGCACTGACAAGGCAAAAAGCAAAAAAAATTCTTTATATATGCATGTAAAATTATTTTTTCACATTTTTGAACAACCCAATTATTTAATAATAGTTGATTTATTTTTTTCTATTTTTTAAAAATATTTTTTTTAATTTTTAAATTTTTAAATTCTCATATATGTTAACTCTTACATTTAAACATCATTATTATTTCATTTTTCTATTCATTGCAATTGACAATTGTTATGGCTTCACCTTTGAAGAGGCTATGGATCACAAAGGGTCACAACAGGGATGGGAGGGGATCATTGGTGGGGGGTGTCAGGGTTGGGGGATGCATGGGAGGAAGTCCACGTGAACATCCTTAAAAGGTATGCATAATTGTTCAAATGCTCACAGGGCATGGTCACGGGGTGCAGAATTACTCCATAAAAGGGAGAACACTGAATTCCCATCCTGGAGAGCTCTGCCATATTCTCCAGGAGAGTAGCAACAGACCCCCAATTCAAGGGCAGTGTGTGGCAAAGGAGGATGATCCATTGATGGGCCCTTGTTATTGATGACTAGCCTTATGAGTCATTGCTGTTGAAATTGAAATAGCCTAGTGTTAAGGGGTTCCTTATGAGTCTTTTCTCTTGAAATTAAACAGCCTAGTATTATGGGTTTCCTAAGAGTTGCCTCTTGAAAACCTCCTTGTTGCTCATGTCTGACCTCTGTCTAAGCCAAACTCAGCATATGAATGCATTAGCATCCTCCCAGTGTGGGACATGACTCCTGGGGATGAGCCTCCCTGGCAATGAGGGATCACTAACAAATGCCAATGGGCAGTATGACTGCAAACAGACTTTGAATAAAAGGGGGAAATGTTAAAGACAAATGAGTTCATAGGGCTAGGAGACTTCAAAGTGAGTCAGGAGGTCAACTCAGAGGTAACACTTATACAGATCCCAGTAGGACCCCCTAAGCTTCCAATATGGATACCATCCCAAACAGAGGGCCACCTGAGGGCTTTGGAGACATCAGGTCCTATATCAGGGCAGATATCTCCAGACTTTGGTGCCTTGCCACTGGGCCCTACTTCGGAATCCTTGCTCCTGAGAGTGACAGAGTCTGCCCAAAATATGCCTTCACTGCCCTTGGTCCACCTGTCTCTTCTATTCAAAGCTATATGTGATGCTAGAGCTTTAGGTGTACTTCCAGAAACCAGAGCCTATGGGCTGTCCATGTGCCAGCTGGGTCCAGAGGCTTGGTGGACTTGCAACTCCTACTCTACAACTCAATGGACTCACCCAGGACACCTAGTGGGGAGATGATGATGGACAACAGCTATCCTGGGGAATGGCAAGAGTCTGCATCCACAGGCAGGATAATCTCTTCCATTGTATCCATGAGATATAAGCCCCCTCTCACATGGTGGTGGAGGGGATATCACAATCCCAGACTCCTCAGGATTGGGGGAAGAGCTATGGACTAGAGTGGGCTTGCTGGTTATAGACTTGTTATGATTCATACAATGGAAGAAATTACAAAATTATGTGGAGTCAGTGGCAAATGGACAATTTGGAGGCAGGGCGAGGGAAGAGCAGTTGTAATACAGGGGCTTTTTGGGGACTTGGGAATTGTTATGGGTGATGTTGCAATGGAGGATATAGGCCATTTTATATCATCATATATCATGTAGAACTGTGTGGGAATGAGTGTAGTTTACAGTCTGAACTGTGGTGCATGCTTGGTCCAGAGTTCCAAGATGCATATATCTATTGCAGGTGATGTGCCACACTGATGAAGGATGTGTATGTGGGAGGTTGTGGGAGGTGGGGGAGGTGTGGGAGGTGGGGTATATGGGTACCCATGAAATTTCTGTGTAACAATTATGTAATTGATGTATCCTAAAAAAAAAGAAATTTTGAATAAAAATTTAAAAAATAAATAAATTTAAAAATATATTATTATAGTCTTGAAATAGATAGTGGTGAAACTATTGTTAACATATTTAACTTCAAATGATTGTCCACTTAAAATAGCTAAAAATACTTTTGTGATATGTATATTTTACCACAATTAAAAATAAATATATTTAATGAAAAAAATGGAACTGAGGAGAAAATGTGTATAGAAGACAGTGTGTAAATTTTAGGTGCCTTTAAAAAATGCAATTAAAAGGAGGAAATAGAGGGATTAATACCAGAAATTTGAGAAGGCATTATTGGTATTTAGAAGGTGAATAACTGGCTCCAGCTCCTGCTGTGATCCACATATCTTAAAGGACCCTGTCAAATTAAATCCATAAATATTAGCTGGGTAAAATATAAATCCAGTCAAGAGGATTATAATTAATAATGGAAAACATGAACGTGGGCTGTATCTACCCATCAATTAAAACCATAGAATTCAAATAGTCTGTCCAAAGGACCTGGGCATGCTCATTCCCCCATTCTTTTCCATACAGGGGATGCAAAGCCTTATGTAATGTTTTGGATGAAATGGCTTATGAAATATTTGAACACAAATATTTCAAGATAACTGGAAACTGGTGTTCAATTTTAAGTGATGCCCATTCTGGATACAGAGGGCATTAGGAGAGACCCAGGATTTGGAGATATTATAGCAAAGTAGACAAAATTCATTCTTGAACTTCAGATTGTAAACTATCTGAAAGAAATAGTCTGTGGTTTTATCACCATTACCGATAGTATATTTGATATTGTATATTATGTGCCAGCTAGGCACTATGTCTTTATCATTCCCAAATGGACTATTGACTAAGGACAGCCTTTGTGTGGTTTTAACTGAACATGCAAAATGGGAATCTTTGGAATCATCCTAGTACTATGGCATAGTAAACAGTAGTTATTTAGAAATCTGGGTAGTCAACATAAGATCACTGATTTGATTAAGGAAATGGTTGGAACAGGAATACTTATCC
>PVKH010021491.1:0-14316 GCA_004027955.1 Chaetophractus vellerosus | reverse complement strand
GCCCATGGTGGCTTGCCATTCTCAAGGTGGTCTGCCCACTAGGAGAGGTCCCCGAGAATCGATCCCAGGGCCTCCCATGTGGTATGCCGGCGCCCTATCCACTGGGCTATCGAGCCAGCCCCTCTCTTTCTTTTTAAACCGATTTTTCAGACCCTAGTTCTCAGGGACTGCCTGTTTCCTTCATTCATATCAGTGAGGTCATGTACAGCTCATCCTTCAATGCCTGACTTGCTTTGCTCAAAATGAGGTCTTCAAGATTCATCCATGTTATCCCGTGTGTTAGCAATTTGTTCCTTCTTACTGCTGAGTAGTATTCCATTGTATGTATGTACCACATTTTGCTTATCCATTCATCCAATGTCGGGCACCTGGGTTGATTCCAACTTTTGGCAATTGTGAACAATGTTGCTATGAACATTGGTGTACATATATCTGTTCGTATCTTTGCTTTCAATTCTTCTGGATATATACCCAGCAGTGGAATTGCTGGGTCATATAGAAGATCTATGTTTAATATTTTAAGGAACCGCCATATTGTCCTCCACAGTGGCTGTACCAATCCACAATCCCACCTGCCCATGGTGGCTTTTGCCCTGTCCATGGCAGCTTTTTGCCCTGCCCACTGCAGTTATGGCCCACCCATGGTGGCTTGCCATTCTCAAGGTGGTCTGTCTGCTAGGAGAGGTCCCTGGGAACTGAACCTGGGGCCTCCCATGTGGTATCCCAGGATGCTCTTTATCCACTGAGCTATCTAGCCGGGCCCCTAAATATTCACTTTTAATCTGGTTGAGTCCTTATATCTGAGGTGGGTCTCTCATAGACAAAATAACATATAGGTGATTCATATTTTTTTTAATCCATTCTATCAGTCTCTGTCTTTTGTTTCTGGAATTCAATCGATTAATATACAATGTTATTATTGTAAAGGCATTACTTACTTCATCTATTTTGTCTTTTGGTTTTCTGTTTATAGATCATACTATTGTCTGTCTTTTACCATTCAATTTACCCTTCCTAATAATCTTCATTTCTACACTCTTCTCCAATTCTCTCACCCTTGTTTTATCTTTCAGACTGTAGCACTCCCTTTAAAATCTCTTGTAAATCTGGTCTTTTGACAACCTGCTCTTTCAGGTTTTGTTTGTTGGTGAAGACTTTGAACTCATCCTCATTTTTGAAGTACAGCTTTGCTGGACACAGAATTCTTGGCTGGCAGTTTTTCTCTTTCAGTACCTTAAGTACATCTTACCATTTTCTTCTCTCCTTCTCTCTTTCTGATGAGACGTCAGCATTTTATCTTATCAAGTTTCCTTTGTTTATGAGGTTTTGCTTTTCTCTTGCTGCTTTCAGCATCCTATCTTTATCTCTGATATTTGTCATTCTGAATAGTAAGTGTCTCAGGGTAGATCTATTCAGATTTATTCTCTTTGTGGTGCACTGTCCTTTTGTTATGTTATGTTAAAGAAACCAATCTCAAAATATTTCAGTGTTAAATTTTCTTGAAATATTCAGAATAGGCAAGGGATAGAAATTAGAGTATTGGTGGTTAAGATGAGGTGGAAGAGTTTCAGTTGGGGGCAGTGGAGAATGACTGCTCACAGTTATGAATTTTTCTTTGAGGTGAGGAGGAAGTTCCAAACTTTGATACTGATGATGGTTGCAGAAATCTGTGGATAAATAAACACTGTCAAATGGTACATTTTAAATGGATGGCTTCTATGGTATGGGAATGATATCTTAACAAATATGATAAGAAAATGGTAGGGTAAAAGCAGAGGAAAAAAATTGAAGGAGAGAGAATACATATACAGAATAAAACAAGGAAGAATATTTAAAACTTCTGCTATTCTCTTTCTGCAAGTGGTCATTGGTCCACATTCTTTAAAACACTTTCCTCTACTCTTCCATTTGTCCACACATAAACAGACATCATTTTTGGGGAAAAACTTTATTAGTAGGACAATACAAGCTGACATACTGAAGGTGTATTATTCTTTAATAGTATTTTCTGTGTATGTTTATTACAGCTTTCTGTTAATTTTTTCATTCTGCATGAGAATAATAGGAGGTGCTTTAGAGGATCTCCCCAAGATCTACATAAACCTGACTCTATTGCATATCAATTCTTCTAATTTCACTTGATAATTGGAATCAATCATTAAAAACAACATATGCTAAAACTTTCTTTTGGTTCAGAAGTATGGTACTCAGACTGAGAAAATGGCAATCCTAATTTATACTTCAATTGTACTATACATATTCTCTTTGTGGAAGAATTCCTATAAGTATGAAACTATTAAAGCAGCTTACAAACTTGAGATGCCAAAACTATGTTTCTGAATTTGCCAAAATGAAAAGCATAATCAATTACCTACATAAACTTGAATTAATATAATTGTACATCATGGCTAGATGAAAAATAAACAGATATAAACTTTATGTCATATTCACTGACTTTTCATTGATTAGTGTGGACAATAAACGTTGGAAAATACATAAAATAAGGCAAAATATAACTTAAAGATACATAATATGATTGAAGATATTGAGGAAATATTAAGAGAAAAAAGACTAAAAATATTGAGAAAAACAATAACTGCTTTTAAATACATTGTAAAATCAACAATTTTACATTTATAACATCACCAGATTCTTTATATACTTCAACTGAACATCAATTTCATTGGATATTCTTAAAGGAAAAAAGATAAATCGCATAAATAAGCTCATGATATTCCATATTAAAAAATGCTATACTTTTCAACTGAAAATTAATCCAATACCTATAGATTAATAAAGATAAATTGAGGTCTTGGTGTTCCTGGCTGCCACATATAATTTTTCAAAAGGCTTATGCCATTTATCTTATAAGTCTAATAAGAGTTTAATAAGTCTCTTATTGTCCACTGTTTCCACACATTTTAAGTATTGTCTCTTCCTGGAATCCCTGAAATATCCTTCTACAGATGTTCTTAATAACTATTGTATTACTTTACAATCAATATTTTTAAAATTTTTGTGAATTGATGTTTTATAATGAAATAAATTACCTCTAAAAAGAGAACATACATGAAATTGTTATTTTGGGCATTGCAGAACAGGCAATGCTGGACTGTGATCACTGAAAAGAACAAATAAGCTAAGCCATTAATATCACTTCCATCTGCATGAACTTTCTGAAGTACAGCACAGGAAACAGGAGCCCAGAAAAGCATGAAATTGTTCAGTGATATTTGGATGCAAAGATCAGAATTTGGGTGCATTGACATGGCTGAAATTTGGGGGGCAGGGCCCTGGATATATGAGTGGTGCAGCTAGGATCTTCAGAAGCATGTCCAAGAAATCCATTGAGATTTTGAAATTTAAGCTGCACATGAATATGGAAATTCTCTAGAGAGCCAGACAAATAACAATTGCATAGGGAAGGAAAACAAATTTGGAGAATGTCAGTGTGTGCACAAAGATTTAAAATAAAATGAATAAAAATATGTAACTCAAAGAAATTGTAATAGAAAAATTAAAAGCAAAAGAATGGATATATTAGAATTGATAATTCAATCTGAAAATTTAAAAAATCCCCTTGATGTTTAAGACAGAATAATATAATTATACAACTGAATACCAAGACAGAAAAAAAGGGGAAAATTTAAGGAAATGAGATGAGACCCAATAAACTGTAAATCAATATCATTATCAAAATTGTATAAATTTTCACACCTAGAATGGACAATAGTTGACAATTTTTTAAGAAGAAACAATAGCATAAATTTTCCAAATTTTATGAAAATATAAATTCAAGACATAGGAAGCTCATAGTATCTGAAACAGTATACACACCAAGAAAATTACACAAGGGCATATCATAAAAAATGATAAAATAAATACAGCAGTCAGAGAAATAGCACATTAAAAATAGAGTCATAAAGACCAAAACCTTTACTCTGTTCTTATGAGAAACAATGACCAAAAGAAGACATGGGAAGAAGTGGTTAAAGAATACTCAAAAAGAAAACCATTAACCTAGCATTATTTATGGAGCAATAATATCCTTAATATCACAGATGATTTAAAAAATATTGTCCAGACTGAAAAAGAAATAAGAGTATCTGTGTCTAGTTGATCCTCACTACAAGAAATGTTGATGTTCTTAAGACAGAATGGAAATGATACAAAATACAATGTGAGATCTAGTAAAACATGAATACTATGAAATTGGTAATTATTTGGAAAAATATTAAGGATTTTTAAATTTCTTTTTTCATTCTTTTAAAACATTTAACTTAAGGCAAAATTAATATAGTGTTGAATTTATAGCAAAAATGTATGACAACAATATCAAAATGACATGGAATAAAAATATTAATATAGTGTAATATTTTTCATTAAATATAAAGTAGTATGATATTACTTGAGCATAGACAATGGTAAGTTAGATAAGCATGTTGTATGAAGAACAAACATTTAAAATGAAGTAAATAGGTATAGATAAAAAGCCAGTTTTTAAAAAAATGAGATATTAAAATTTTTCAATTAGGGGAGCAACAATACCATGAAGGTATTATCACTTGACCAACACTTCTGGTCTGTTGTCTAATATTTTGCTTACTCACTTATGTAGAAATGATCCAAATTTCATAAGTAATCTAATTAGAGTATGAAGTTATACCCTGGGAATGAAAGTCTATGCATCCTTAGTTATAATGAGTTATCCTTTCCAGAATATGTGCCCTAGCACTGGAGGACAAAGCATGGACAGTGTTTAGATTCAGAACTAAGTGGTTGGAGTAATATTCACTGTTTCTCAGGCTTCTGGTTAGGTATGGAATGGGGATTACTGTATTAGTCAATGTTTGTTGGAATTATTTGAATGATGAATCTTCAGGGCATTCAATAAGCACTTATTTCTCAATTGGAAATTTGTGTGTCAGTCCAGCTCTGCCTCAGACTGCTCTGTTTAGATATGCTCCTTTTGTCTCATATAGGCTGATGATTGGAAGGGCAGAAGCTCCCTGGAGTATATTTTCTTCCATAAAGAAGCTACCTAAGAGGAGCATATTTTCTTCCATGTTTGGAAACTACCTAAGAAGGAAATGTAAAACACACCCCTCTGGTCTCCCACCTCCATCTGAGTTTGACAGTCTGTAAAACAAATTCAGAAATAATTTTACTTATGGGTAAGGAAGAAATCCTGATAAGATGGTTTGGGCCTGGATTTTTATTTTTAGTTATGACCTTCGATTCTCTCATGCAGGGTTTCTTGTGGAAACAACTGAAATGTCAATTGACAAATGATTTCAAAATAAAATGTGGTATATAAACAAAATAGAATATGATTCTGCCACAAGAAACAATGAAAGTCTGAGACATGTTGCAACATGGAAGTAACTTGAAAACATTATTCTAATGAAATAATTGACACACATTTAGAGGAAATTTTGTGTGATTTCACTTAGATGTCTAGAAATAGCAGAATGTCAGAAACAGAAAGATAATTTAATATCAACAAGAGGTGGGGGTGGGGAAAATGGGGAGAGTATGGGGAGAAAAATACCAAAGACTATCATTTGCTGAATAGTTGAAAGTTACTTCAGACTGTCTTTTTCCACAAAACAAGGGTAAATTTTATTTAGATCATTTTTAAAAGTAATTTTTGACTTCAATACAAACAATATATAATCTTCTTAAAATAAGATAACTATATTAAAATAGTTATTGAAAATCAGCAGTTATAAATCAACAGTTGAGAAGGCAGGTGCCAGAAGTTCCATGTTCCTTAGAATTCTATTTACTGATTTTAGCAGTTTGATATTATTGATGAATCCCAAAAAGAAATATTGGATTATGTCTATAAATTGGTCTTTTTCTCTGGGTGTGATTAAACTATGATCAGTGCTTTGATTGGACCATGTCTGTAAGATGTTGAGTACCTGCCCCATTGGTGGGCAGGGAATCACAGAGAAAATAACATGGCAGAAGAGTTGGTTGGAGTTTTATTGCTGGAACCACACAGAGGAGAAGGGCAGCTGGGCCTGGAGAGAATTAAACCACAGAGAGAGAGACAGAACTGGCCTTCTGATAGTCCACAGCTGGTCTTGTGGAGTTAGCAGGGCAGCTGAGCCCAAGGAGAAATAAGCCCTGGGAAGAGAGGAACCCAGGAAGACTGAACTGTTGGCAGATGTCAGCACCGATAAAGTCAAGGAACACAAATAGTGGTTTGGAAGTGTGCTTTGAATCATTTTTTAATTGGAGAAGGTATGGCTTTTTAGAAATACCATGCATGAAATACAGGATTCCCATTTACCACTCTATTATTATCATCCTGTATTAGTGTGGCTCATTTGTTAAAATTGATAAAAGCACACTTTTATAATTTTAATATTAACTATAGTCCATAGTTTAAATTATGGTTCACTGTTTATATTGTACACTTTGGTATTTTCTATCAGAATAAAAAAGAATAAAAAGGAAAGGAAGAGCTACTAAGATAAACAAACAGATATTATTTTTTTAAGGAAAGTTTGGGACCTTAAAGGACAGATGGGATGATGCAAAGTGCAAAATGAGATCTCCATGAACATGGTAGATATATACAAAAAGTTATAAGGGAAGAGAAGAAGTCTAAAAATTCTTAAAAACTTATTAGAAAAGTGAGAGGTGAAAACTCATTAAATTAGATGTGTTTATGAGGGGCAATATATCTAAAGTGAAGAGTCACTATTGCAAAGCATCAACTGTCTTACTTTCTCAATGTATAAAAGTTTGCAGGAGGGAACTGTGATGCTCCTTCTAAAGTAAAACCTGATGGGAATGTCTCTGGAGCCTGCAACTGGAAAGGTGACAGTTTACAGAAAAACAGGTAGTTTTGATTTAGTTTAAGATGTTCAATGAACTGTAGTAATTTCAAGATGAAGTAGAATGCCAAGAAAACAAACATAAACTGAATGGATTAACGTCATTTATGAAAAGTACAAAAAGAAAATGAACAAAAAGTTAAAAAAAAAAAAGGCAAGTGATGCCTGGTACAGATGTTAAAAAAAAAATAGAAGAAAACTTCCAGGTATAAAATATCTAAATTAGAAGGGAAAATTGGGCCAAGATTGTTTGAAGAGTGCCTGTTAAGAAAGACAGATCATACATTTCCTAATTCTTAGAAAGGAAATCCCGTAGGACACAATCTAAAAGTTTAAAAAAGAAGTGTCTGGGACATAGAAGAATGTAACACATACAGTTCTCATTAGCCTGCCATGTTGCAGAGGAAAAGGAATCAAACTGAGAAAATCTAATGAGGATTTCTGAAAGAAGTGAGACAGTAAGAAAAGAATCACAAACAAGAAGAATTCAGAAGTTTTTTATAACATTTGTCTTGCAAGACTGGAAGAACAGGTTTTGAAAGTAAAGTGAGATTACGGAGGCTATGAATATGCAGAAAGGAAAAATAAAGCACCAGAAATTATATCTGGTTATAAGATTGCCTTCTTGCAAATTTCCCAAATCAAGACAAAGGAAGGAAAATCAATGGCCTTTTCTAGAGATTATAGATGTAATATACTGGTCATTATTTTTCATCAAACATGGCAAACATTTTTCATAGTCAAACATTTGTTGGGCAAATTCTGCCAACTAAATTTAGGTTTCCAGATCATGACCTCTAGAAACACATTATCATGGTAAAGCAAAAATGTAGAAGAATTTCTCAATTTACTTTCCTTCCCTTAGGTCCAATCTTTGGTAACTTTATTATTATAATGCATAAAGCATATAAATTTCCCTTTGTGCAAAGTTGGTCATGTGTTCTTCACCTGGTGTGTAGGAGACAATGCTGTGGTTATTTGTGTAACTGGAAATTTTTGTGGATATTGAGATATTTAGTAATACATGTATCTGTGAATCCCTGAACGAATTGTTCCTATTCTACATGAGAAGCCTTCCAGGCAATAGAAACTGAGTAAATCCAACAATTTCAAAAGCACAAATAGAATCTGTTACATCAACCAAGATAAGAATTAGATTTCTTTGATCAATACCTGAAGGAGGATTTCATCCTAGTTCTTAATTTCCCTTCTGAGTAATTGATAAGGGAAATTGATAATGAATCCTGTCTCTTCTGTGAGTTTCATTACAACTTTTTCAAGTCATGTAATCTCATACAAATACAGCATTGTTCATCTGGTTTATGGTGCTGGACAACTTTGAAGAATTTGATGTAATATTGATAGAAATTTCACCTTTTCATGCACTGAGGCAATGAAGCTAATATAAGTGAGAAAATGTCTCATTTTGAGTTTGCTGTGGTTAAAATTGACAAGACTAGTTTGTTCTCCTAGAATGACACTCAGAAGAGCAGTAGTAAGAGACAAGCAGCCATCTGATGGGAGTAGGAAAGGGACATTGATCCTGTTTCTTCTGTTTCAATGAGAAGGAATTACCTCTTAATAATAACTTTTGCAATTTGCTTCATGCCGTATTCATTCTCTCCTAAAAAGAAGAGCACAATGCCTTGTAAGTGCTTTATTTTTATGCATCTGAAGTAAGAGAAGCTATGTGGAAAAAAGGAGTATTATGGGTTGATTTGTAGGCCCTCAAAAGATATATTGACATCCTAAACCCAGCACTTGTAAGGTGTAACCTTATTTGGAAACAATGTCTTTGCAGATGTAATCAAGTTAAAATAAGGTTATGATGGATTAGGGTGGGATTTGATACAACAGCCCCTTGTCTGGGGCTTTTCTTTGTTTGAAGAGTTTTAAAACTGATTCAATGTATTTAATTGTTACTGTTGTGTTGAGATCTATTTCCTCTTGAGTCAGTAAAGATAGTTTGGTGTTTATACAAATTGTCCATTTCACCTAGGTTATCTAATTTTTTGGCATACACTTGTTCATAGCATCATTTCATGAACATTTTTTATTTCTTCAGATTCAGCACTGCCACCCCTTTGTTTCTCATTTTAGTTATTTGTTCTGTCTCTTCTTTTTTTCTTTGTCAGCCTACTGAGTGTTTTATCAATTTTATTGGTGTTTCAAAGAACTATCTTTTGAGTATTTCTTCTCTATTTCATTTATTTCCATGATTATAATTATTTCCTTCTTTTGGAGCATTTTGCATTTGGTTTAAACTTCTTATGTTAATTTATCTAGTTTAAATTTAGGTCTTCAATTTGGGATATTTCTTCTCTTTAAACATTTTTAGAGCTATTTTTAATTCCCTTTTTGCACTGACTTTGCTGCATCACGTAGCTTTTTGTAGGTCTGTTGTCATTTTTATTCACATAAAAATATTTTCCAATATACCCTATGTTTTCCTTTTGACATATTGTTTCTTGAAGAAAATTCTGTTTAATTTCTACATGCTTTGGATTTTTCAGCTCTCCCTCTGTTTTGCTTTCAAGACTAAATCCATTGGGGTATTGCATGATATAAATATTTTAAATTTATTGAGACATTTTGTAGATGAATATATAATCTGTCCCATATGCAGTATAGAAATATATTCTTTCACTGGGCAATGTGTTCTTTATATATATTTTAGACCCAGTTCATTTATACTACCAAGTAAATCTTCTAATTCCATGTTGAACTTCTGTCAATATGTTCTATCTATTATTAAAAGTGGGACTTTGAAGAATCCTTCCATTAATGAAAAACTGTTTATTTCTCCCTTCATATCTGTCAAATTTGCATAATATATTTTGGGGCTTTGACATTAGGTATATATATTTATTACTGTTATTTCTTCTTGTTGAATTGATCCCTTTTTCAGTATATTTTCCTTCTTTGTCTCTTGAAACAGTTTTTTATTTATAGTCTTCTATTTCATATTAATATAGGTACACAAACTATACCATTGAAAAGATTACTAATTGAAATTAAAATTTTTCCTTCTATTCACTTTCAACTTTCTCATATAATTGACTTTAATGCAAGTATCTTTTACATTTGGCTCATTCTGTTTTATTCATTCTGCCATTCTATGGCTTTTGACTAAATAGTTTTATCCATTTATATTTATGGTACTTACTGATCAGGCACATCATTTTCTACCATTTTGCTATATGATCTTTGTCCCTTTATACCTTCTTTGTTCCATAATTCTTTTGATAATTCCTACTTTCATATTTAATTAAATTTTTGTTTGTATCATTTTGAATCTCTTCTCATTTCTCTCTCTCTATATATAGTTTTCTTATCTTTTCCTTGGGACTACCATTGTGCTTGAACTTGACATCTTAAATCTATAAAAAAATTTCATTTGATTTCATGTCAAATTAACATCTATAGTGTAATCAAATAAAGTTTCTATAACATGGTACCAATGTATTACTATAATCATGGACATTTCCAAAAAAACAACCCACCCAATCCAGCACCAGAAAGGAGAAACATATCTCTCAGAGGGAACATGAATTACTGTTAGTGCACAAGCAGGGAACTTGGGTATCTTCCCAAAATCAGTTCAAAGTGAGCAGGTAAGCCAAGGTTTTTATAGGTAAAAGAGAGTGGTAGGGGAGAAGAAAAACAAGTAAACACAAAAAAAAAACAAACACAAAGTAATGTGATTATGTAAGATCTTCCAGGGGTCTTGTGAGGAGGTACATGCAATTTTTTAGTCCTGTACTGTCTCAAGTATGTCAAACTTGTCCTTGGCTTCAGCTGCAAATTAACCACAGTTTATATATTGTTGTGCAGTTCCAAGGTCTTTATGACTCACTTTTAGTTGTTTGCTACAGGAATGTCCACATTTAGCCTTTCTCTGGGAGGGAATCACTTATCTACTGAGCCATATGGTTCTCCTGATGTCATTCTGCTGCTTTTTCTTTGAGACATTATCTTATTTCTGTAAGTAGAACTGAGAAGTTCTGGTTAAAGTCCTTGAAGTAACTAAGTATAAAGAGTAAACTTCTAAGGTTAGATTAATAGAAAACCAACTCAATTATTTCAGACTCATGAATCACCATCGTCATATGTGACAATTTTATAAAGTCTCATAATCTGTATGTGTATCTCCTATTGGAACTGTTCCCCTATAGAATATTGACTAATTCAGATTGATACTGGAGTGGTTCTTAGGAAAAAGAATCTTAAAAATGTGATTTCATAATTGGTTCTGGGGTGTTTGCAATTGGCTCTCTATTCTGATTAGATTCAAAGGCACTAACTACTCTGTTTCAAATAATTGAGAGGCTGCTGACAGTCAATGGTGTGATTTGACAATAGAGATAGGCATAATATCACTACTGGATATAGTTACTTCCATGTTTATAAGTGGCAAGCCTCTAGATGAGAATTCTTTTGATATCTTAACAGAGTTTTGTGGAATTCAAAGATACAATGATGTTATCTGGTTTTACCTAAATATGCTGAATACAGTTATAAAAGAAGGGGCTGAGCTGACCTCTTCAAATTCACAACTTAAATGTTGCATGAATTACATGAAAGTTTCAACATATGCCCTGAAAGAAAATCTTGTTTTGTGCAGCATGAGAATGATAATCTCTGAAAAAGAGACCAAGTCTCAGCGTGTGAGTAGAGAGTTAAAATGGAAAGTAAAATCTCAACTTGCAGGGTGTCTTCTATCAAAGTGAGGGCATTGAATGGATAGGAATGGAATCCTGAAAACTGGGATGGAGCCATTTGAGTTGATAATGATTGCAGTACAGACATTGCAACATTAAATTCTGCTGAGTTTTTCCGAGATAAGCCTGTAATAATCTGCCCTGAAGAAACAACTTTCTGACCTGCAGTCCACCCTGAAGAAATAGTTCCCCACCCCCAATTTGCCTTTAGGAAACAGCCACCTCACCACGAGTCTACCCCAAGGAGTTTGCCATTTAACCTCCATTTAAAGGGATTAATCCTGTCTCACTACATGGAACTGGTACAGAATGCACAGCGATAATTGGCTTGTGATACTTCCAATCTTTTGCATTACCAACCTCAATCCCACCTTTTTCTTCTACAAATATAACTAGACTAAAGTCACAACAAGCTCCCCAAAAGGAGGTACAAAATATGTCCCATGAATTATTCTACACTCCAAAAGACCTGCATGAGTTTTTCAATTTACATTGACAGAAATCAGGGGAATATATGTGGGTGTGGATATTAAGAGTATGGGGTTGGTCAGTTTAGGTGCGTGTTCACCAGCTCTGAAGTAGGGGACAGCTGATTGGGGACAGGAGCCTGAAAGTGTGGTCTTTGTGGGGAGCCTGGGGCACAGGAATAATTAACTCCATCGTTCTGGAGGCAACTGGAGTGTGAGTTGAACTGTGCACCATAAAATCATGAGTTCTTTACATCCCAGCCAGAAATACAGATGGCAGGGTCCCATTCCTGGGATGGGGGACTGGAAAGTTCAAAACCTCACCAGTAAACCTGTGAGGGGGGGAATAAGCCCTGAGAGTGGGAAGGTCTGACAGAGGGTTGAGAGGGGTTTCCTTTCTGTGAGTTTGGTTGTCAGAACCCACAAGCAGTTTACTGGGAAAAAATTAGCCGGCTGGAAGTGGTGTTGGGCTGAGGGGAGTGGTGAATCTGCTTACCGGTGGTGCAGACACAAGGGTCAGGAAAGGGAAGTTCCAGCCAATTAAAAGTTCCAGTCTGAGTAACACAGTGCAGCCAGGGGAGTTAGGCAGTGGGAACAGGAAAAAATTAGCCAGCTAGAAGTGGTGCTGGGCTGAGAGGAGCAGTAAATCTGCTTACTGGTGGTGCAGACGCAAGGGACAGCAAAGGGAAGTTCCAGCCAATTAAAAGTTCTGGGCTGAGTAACACAGCTTGCCCAGGGGAGTTAGGCAGTGGGGAATAATAGGAAAGTTTCCATGAACCTATTTGGGGTCCCCTCACAGGAGGGAGTGGTCTAGAAGAGGAGTTCTTTAAGGATTTTAATTACATAAAAAACATAAACAGAAACATATAGACCTGCTTTAATTGCTAAATTCTGTCTCAAAGCCTGCAGAGAGAAGGCTGCAATGCAATTGATTAACAAACTCAGGCTGAGAGGCTCCACAAGTGACCAGTTAGAACACTGTTTACCTTAAGATTTAATTGCATGCTTGTGTGCTTCTTACCTCTACTCTCTCCTTATTTTTGGTGGATTTTTTTTCTTTGTTTGTTTTCTTTTCTTTTTTTTCTTAGATTTTTTTTCTTTTTTAATTAGGTGCTGATAGCTTTATTCTTCTTTGCTGGTCTTCTTTATCCTTGACTTTCCATCCTCTGTGTATAGTGATTGTGTCTACCAACAATATCTCCTCTCCTTCCTTCATTTTTCTACCTTCAGCTTTCTGACATGGTTCTTATTTTCCACCTTTTTTTCATTTGCTCCCAATTTCACCCTTGTTAACTTCTATCTTGGCTATTCTGTTCTCTTTTATTTCTTTCATTTTTATCAGCTTTTTTCTTTCAGGCTATTCGTTATTAGTTCTCTCATCATTCTGGTCATATAAAATACTCTATATTTATTTTTCTCTATTTGATTCCCCATTCCTTTGTAGGGACTCCAAATTTTCCCCTATCACTCTACGCTGCCTACATGAGTTAAATATTCAATTTGCTAAATCTAATAAGGCCCCTCTTCCAACTTTTATTGATAGCATTATTATCTCTTCTCCTTTTCCACACTTTTCTAATGCTCTGGCACTAATCTTCTTCCTTCAAAGGAACATAGAAAAAAGCAAGGAAATACCACAAGGGGAAGAAAGCATTAATGAGAAATCTTAACACACACACAGAATTACAAGCTAAATAAAACTCTAGAGCAAGGAGAGAAGCTAATCAGCTGAACAAACCCATCAAAATAAAATGATGAACAGAGGGCAACAAAAAATTACAAGCCATACTGAGAAAATGGAAGACATGCACCACTCCAAAGAACAAACAAACCAAAAATCAGGAAGAGAAGCAGAGCATTGAACAACTAATCATGGACCAACTTCTGGAAATGAAGGAAGAGATTAAGGATATTAAGAAGACACTGGGAGCACATACTGAAGAAATAGTAAACATGCATAAAAAGATAACAGATATGATGCTGATGAATAGCACAATCCAAGAAATCCAAAAGATGATGGATTCACAGGAAATAATGGCTGAAAACTTCCCAACCCTAATGAGGGAGATGTATGTACATATCCAGGAAGCAAAGCACCCCAAAAACAGTATAAATCCCAACAGGCCAACCCCAAGACACATACTTGTCAAAATGTCCAATGCTCAAGACAGAGATAAAATACTCAAGGCAGCAAGACAAAAGAGAACCATCACATACAAAGGAAGCACAATAAGATTAAGTGCTGACTTCTCAGCTGAAACCATGGAGGCAAGAAGA
>PVKH010021490.1:0-14318 GCA_004027955.1 Chaetophractus vellerosus | reverse complement strand
TCCCTATGGAAGCTTTCCCACAACTTCTTCTTCTCTTTCTCTTTCCTGTAAACCTATCTTTCAGTTTCTTAAATGTAACACATTCCTGTGGTGATGAATCCATTGCAAGTAGGACATATTGATGAAGTTACTTCAGTTAAGCTGTGGCCCACCTCTGTCAAGGTGGGTCTTAATCCAGTTACTGGAGACCTTTATAAGGAGAATGAAATTCAGACATAGAAAAAGCCATGGAAACAAGAACCTGAAATTCAACAGAAACTGGAAGAGAACAAAGAGACCAGGAGAAGCCACGATCTGACTTGCTATATGACAAGATAAGGACCAATGATTACCAGCAGTCAGCCCCAGAATACTGTTATCTTCAGGGAGAAAGCATCATCTTGGTCATGCCTTGATTTGAACATTTATTCAGCCTCAAAATATGAGTGAATAAATATCTATACTTTAACTGACACATATTTGTGGAATTTAATTCAGCAGCATAGGAATCTAAAACAGCATGTGTGTATAAATCCATGCATCTATAAATGCAACCTTATATATAACAAAATGTGATCAGTATTTACTTGTGTATTTTGTATGTGATAAATTTGCTAAAATCTGTGAAGAACACCAATTTGAGTAAATTCCCTTTCTCAAAGAATTTCTTGTGGAGTGCTCAATAACATACACACACAAGCACACACACATATTATATTTTAAAGGAGTTTAATCAAATTTATCTGCAATTACTTTCAATATATATTTCCAAAATGATGGCTCAACTTAATCCTTTCATTACTACTAATGATTCATGCACAGTAGAGATACTACCAAGAGATAAACCCTTTCTAATGGGTCATGTTCTAACAATGTCTGAGAGAGTTCATTCATTGGAGTTTACATTAAAAAATAATTATTCATCCTTGCAAATCTCTCTTCATGGGAAAAATAAATCTCCTTTTAATGAAACAGGTTACTTATTAACAAAGCTTTTCTGCTTGATTTAGAGAAATGAAAATCTTTCTATATACAACCAAATTGCTTCAGGAATTTTTCTGCAGGTAATGCTTCATTTTACTAAAGATGCACACACATTTCTATATTAAATCATTGATATAAGAGTGATATGCTAGTTATTTGGATACTAATCTCTTATTTTTCATGGAATACAATCTACTTTTAGCATATATAATTTTTTATGTAACCCAAAGTCAAATAATTTCAAATCACAGAAAAATGATCAAATCTTAACTATTATAACAAAATTATCCAAAGTTTACAATATTACTCAATAACACCATTAGTTCTTGCATCTCCCTAAAAAGACCGATCCTTTTCACTGGGGCTTTACTTTCCTTATTTCTACATTCTTTCTTACTTTTCTCTCAGGTAATCAGCTGCCATTTCTTGTATTCATTTTACTTAAAGGGCCTCACAACTTAACCTCTTAATGTTCTGCTCTCCATTTGCTGAAACCTGATAAAACAGAATATCTGGGTATACCAAGCATGAATTTAAAGTTTTTCACAGGTAACAGTTTGACATTTGTTCCTGCATCTTTAGTATGGCATAAATTTCAGGCACTTCTCAGATACCTCTTTATTTACTTCCATATGCCTGTGTTCTGAACACTTGATGTGCATAAATAACATCCAGGACAGTGATTCAGTATTCAAGCCAAAAAGATGAATTGAAAATTCATATCCTAAATTTCAACACTATAAGTTATCAATTATTATTTAATGGTTAAATAGTTGCACATGTTATTGCTTTTGAAAATCTATTTAGTTGACAATTCATTTTTTTTTCTATTTCTTCAGAAACAGGATTGGTACAAGTAATTCAGAAGAAAACAATAAGGCGGCATTTTTCTTTCAGTGCATTAACATTTGTTTAGCATTGTGTACTATGCACTCAGTGAAATAACTAAATAACTATTATCTTTGCCATAATTAAAGTAGCAATAGAGAACAGTAAATAAATATTACTGTGAAAATAAAAATTTTTGCACCAAGATTCAATACTTATATGGGACAGGAAACAATTAACTTAGAGTAAAATAAAAGTCTTTCCTGGATTGTCTTAACAAATAAATTGAGTCAAAGAGTTACTGGTATGATAACTCAAAATTTCATTTATTAGTCCATATATAGCACTGGTTGTAAGAAAGATTTTATTAGTTATTTATTTCAGTATATTTTTATTTTTGTGAATTAACCCGTAGGAATTTCAAATCAGCTTTGGGAACACATAATATTATGTAAAATATTTAAATTTATAATATAAGTCAAGCTACTGTTTTAGTATACTGACATGGGTCCCAGCAGTTATAGAAAATCCACCTGAATTAGAACTAATGATAGAAGGAAAAGCAAGCTCCAATCCAACATTCTTCTGGGAAAGACAAATTCAGGATTACTTAAAAATTTTGCTAATATGAGGAAAAGAATTAATCTACTTAGTGAAAATAAAAGAGTTGGAGAGAAAGAGAAATGTTCAAATGAGGTGTCAGAAAAGGAAGATTTTAGAAATCTATGAATAGGAAATTTAGAAATGAAACAAAACACATTAGAACCCTCAACCAAATATTGTAATTAATGAAATATTTTGGTATATTTTTAAATTTTTTCATTTAATTGAAAATGTGTTAATGCCTTGATTGGGACACCAATCTTATTTTAAAAGATTCATTAGGAGAGGAATAGATATGAACATTAGCTGAAGGGAGGTTGAGATTTTAAAAATTATGAAGATGAAGTAAAAGCATAATAAAAAATAATTTAAAAGGTACAATACAAAATGTTATGAATATGATGAAATCAATCCACTATTCTTTATATATGATTAGAACTCACAAGAAAAATACCAGCCTTGAAATAATTTTTGCCATCATTTCAATGATATTCTTGAGCCCATAATAGTGAAAGGTAAATAAAATAGAATTTGGAATCTGAACTTATCTGTTCAATGACCACCTCTATGATTAAAGGCTGTGTGATGTTAGGTTTCCTGTCCAAACTGCATACTTCTTTATAACACCAATAGATGAACAAACAGGCATAATAATGAAAGCCAGGGAGACTAATTAAATATATAAATTTGTAACTATATAAAGGTTTTCCGTTGTACATTTCAATTGTGGTTATAAATGGGGACTCACATAATTGAACTTTTGTCATCCAATTTATTTATTTAGTTTTGAATACAGATATTGGCTTTCAAAATTAAAAGAATAATTTCATCATTAAAAATATAAGTGATTAGGGGCACGCTGTAGCCCAGTTGGTAGGGCACTGGTTTACCACATAGGAGGCCGCATTTTCAGTTCCCAGGGCCACCTCAAGTGGGCAGACCACCTTGAGAAGGCAAGCTGCTGTGGGTAAGGCAAAAGCCACCGCAGGCAGGGCAAAAGCCCCCATGAGCAGGACAAGCCCCCTTGAGCAGGCAGGCTATGTGGTGAGCTGACTCGGTGGGTCACTGCATGGGGGTGGACAAGGAGACATGGAAGAATGCAAGAATGAACACAGCAAGAATAAGCAGAAAGGGTGTGGATATGCAATAAATAAAGAGAAATATTTTTAAATATATATATGTGTGTGTGTGTGTGTGTGTGATAGAACCATCAGCCAGGTATTCAATCATTTAGTTAACCATAAAGAATGTGATTAATAATATGAATGCAAACATTTGGCTGTTTTAAATCCAGTAATTCATATTATGACTTAAATGGCTATAACTGTGGGTTTAGTTATCATCTACTAACTTTCTATGCACCAGAATAATATACTTTTAACATGCCTAAAGAAAATTTATTCTGTTTTACTAAAGCAATATTAGCAAATATGGAAAACATGAAAATGTTATAAAGAGAAAGTGATTGTGATTCTCCATGAATTTAATAATAATGGATCAACCTTTAGAAAATGTAAAGTAGCTTCTATAAATATGATTTTACTAGAAGGCAGAAAAGTCAAGTTATCCTGGACTCATCATTAAAACTTAAAGTGTGCAAAGGAGAAAAGAAATAATAAAACTATGATTTATTGAGCACTTGCTGCACAATGGAATTTTGTACATATTGTTTTATTTCATCTTCACAGCAGCTCTCACAGCTAATACATGTCAGAATGAAGGTTTAATTCCAGGTCTCCCTCTATGTGCTTGATAAAGCACATATATTATTTCCTATTACACCATGGCTTTATTTTTGCAACCACTCTTTTACCCCATAATGAAAGAAAACAAAACATGATTCTTGAAGCATGTGGATATTTTTAAAGCCAATAAGAAAAGAGAAATAAACTATGAACAAAAGAGTATACCATTAAGAGACTATGAAACACTGGCAATCTGACATGGATTCTAGATTACATAGCAACAAAATAAGCTTAAAGGAATTATTGTTTATTTTACTTATTATAATAAAATATAAGCTACCAGATAATTAAAGTTTTCTTGCCCTCTATTGATAAATTTCTATAGCTGTTTAAGTTTATACCCTATATTCCAAGCTCTTTGAACTGCAGTGGCTTCCCCATTGGTCAGTGAAAGCATCCACCCAATTTTGAGAGCTCTTATTTACCACTGCTAACATAAAGTTTACATTCTATTTTTTCTTTAGTGTTTTCCAATAAGGATAGTGTTCCAATGCTTATAGAACACTATGTGAATCTGGTTTTATGGATACTTCCTAGCATATTTGAAACTGATATGTTTACATTCTGCCTCCTAAAATATTCTGAAAATTATCTGGAATTTCATCTTACCTGTGGAACAGCAAATGAAAATGTATTTTACACTAACTATTACTATGATTTATTGAGATTGTTTATAGCCATTTACACAGCTATTGTAACCCAGAAGACATTCCCTAATGGGAACACAATCCATTTATAGTCTGTTTTTCAACAACAATATGATGATTTACTCAATAATAAAAAGTAAAAGATTCTGGAATAATATACATTGATATTTCTTGAATAAATAGAGTTCTTTTCCTTCTCATTTAAAATGGAAGCTTAGAAAATAGTTACATATGTGTTTAAATACTATATTAGAAATCTTAAGATAAGACACACAAATTTATACAAGCTGACATGGGTTAGCACTTAAGTTCTCTGAGGCCCAGTTTCCACATCTTTGCAATGTGACCATACTAAACTGTAAAAACTTAGTAAATATGAAAAACCATTGTAATATTACACCAAAATATATCTTTTCTTGGATTTAGTACATAAGCTTATAGTGATCCAATTTCATTATAGTTCTAGTCTGTTTAAATTATGAATAGTTGTGTTTGCAGAGAATAAGGTATACATTTTGAGCTTATTCAAAGGATCAATATGCAAAGTGATAATGAAATTACAAAAAAGGCATAGGTATGTAATATTGGAGATATCAAAGGTATAAGGCTCTGGAGGCCTTCATAAGTGTTGCAATTTTATAAATTCAGAATACTAACTTATAGCTTACTCAGAAGAATTAATGACACAAACACACATATACCAACACAAGTAGGACTCAAATAGAGAAATTTAGCCTTTGTAGGCAAGGGAGAAGCAACAGAATTTTTACATTTTTCAATTCCCTAGGCTATTTATTAAAATACTTGTGAAGGCTTATATGTTGGGATGATATGCAATAAAAATGTCATGGAATATAAACACTCTCAGGATAAAATATGGTTTTGTGATGGGAGTTTGACATATTTTAGAGAGGGTGTAATGGGTCTCCATAATGAGGTGGCTTTAGAACAAAGATCTGAAAATAGTGATGCAAAATGTGGCTAAGAATTCTTTTCAGTAACCCACTTTAAAAATGAGCAGACAGTAAAGATTACCATATTTGAGAAAACCCTTTATATGGAAGAGAAAAAAAAGAAACAAATACCAAAAATAAAATGGAAAGAAACTGAAACAAGGCAGGCAGAAGAAAAATAAGTGGAGCAGAAACACTGTAAGGAAAGTTGCAAACAAGGAAGGAAGTTCTGCAGGATATAGGTTTTATGAAGTTTATATGGCAGGAAAATAAGTACCATAATATATTATAGCAAAAAAAAAGTGATTGTTAAAGCTTCAAGAATTTGACATTAATCTAAATTGACACTGAGACATATCAGAAGTATATGAAAGCATGATTCAAAGAACTTAGAGATTAACAAAAGTAAAACAAATAATAGAAATAAAGAATAATCTTGAAATGCAAGACTGATTAGACAGCATAGAAAGCTCAGTTATGAAAGAAAAAATGTAAAGGATAATTATGAAGAAAAATCATTTTGAAATAATGAAGCTAATTAAAACTTGAGGGTCACAGAAAGACCTAAAATTGTGCTAAACTATAATTTTCAAATTTCAAACATCTTGAATCATACAAATTTAAAATTAATACATGGCAAAGAAACATACACTATTTCATTAATATGAGAATTCATAAGATGATAAGATTGATTCAAAGAGCATTTAAGGGGCCGGCTCGATAGCCCAGTGGATAGGGCACTGGCATACCACATGGGAGGCCCTGGGTTCGGTTCCCGGGGACCTCTCCTAGTGGGCAGACCACCTTGAGAATGGCAAGCCACCATGGGCGGGCCAGAGCCACCATGGGCAGGGCAAAAAGCTGCCACGGACAGGGCAAAAGCCGCCACGGGCAGGGCAGGTCGCCCGCAAATGGAGCGCAGCCAGCCACCCGCGAACTGAAGCAAGAGCCGGCCATGAATAGAAGCAGAAGCTGCCCACAAGCGGGGAAAGCCATGCCTGCACAGTGACCAAGTCTTGGCATGTCACCCCACAACAGGGGGGGAGGGGAGATATGTAATGAAATAAATAAATCTTTAAAAAAACAAAGAGCATTTAAGTATGAGGGATTTACAGAATTTATTAGAATATGTAGAACAGAAATAGGGTTTATTTCCTCTTTTACTTTTTAAAAGATAATTAATATGCATCCATACAAATCCAAATATCATAATATAAGCCCTAATGAATTTCCATGACCTGAAAATAACCAGGTAAATAGAACTAAGACTAGGAGGTAAAATATTGACAACACTACAGAAGATTCACTTCTGTTGTTTTCTAGTCACTATCTTTCCTATAAAGCTAACTCCTAGTCTGAAGATCAGATTAATTTATACAACAGGTAGTTTTAATTGGGGTTATTTTAATATAAATGCAATAGATTCAACAATTTCATGCGCCAGTTATTTGAATTTTGAAAACTGTACGTACTTTTGTGACCACATTCAAGTTATAGAACATTTCCATAACCCTAAAATCTCCCCACAACCTTTCTGCCCTCAGTCATCTCCCTTTAGCTCCTGTTCTGGCCACCACAGATGTGTTCTTCATTGTTGTAATTTTGCTCTGTTCAGAACATGATCCAAGTGGAATTACAATGTGTGCAACCTTTTGAGTTTGGTTTTCAACACAGCATAATATTTCCGATATCCATTGGTGTACTTGAATTTATGAGTAGTTTGTTCCTATTTGTTGCCGAGTTCTACTCCTTTTACTTATGTACCTCAGTTAACGTGTCTAGTTGATGGAAATGTGGTTTGTTTCCAATTATGGAATGTAAAAGTTGGCTTACAGGTCTCTATGTGGGCATGATTTCATTTTTCTAGTGTAAATGTCAAAAAGTGAGATTGCTTGATTTTTGGGTAAGTGGTTTATCTTCATAGGAAACATTCAGTTTCTTTTCTAAAATGATGCCATCATCTTGTGTTCCTACCAATAACAGTTGAGAGATTCAACTGCTCTTCATTCTTGTAAGTGCTTTTACTATCAGTTATCATTATACATTTTTATTTTAGTCATTTTAATTTTTTTGAGATCATATTGTGTTTTCAAATTTTATTTCCCTATGACAAGTGATATTGAGCATCTCTTTTCAGACTTAGTTACCCATTGTGTATATTATTTGCTGATGTCTATTCAAATTTTAGAACATTTTTAATTTTCTTTTGTCTTCATAATATGTAGTTTTAGTATTATTATATTTTATGGATATATGTTCTTTCTCAAATAGCTGTGTACCAAATATTTCTCTATTTTGTGATTTCAACAGTGTCTTTCACAGAGCATATTTTATTATGTTAAGGTACAATATATCAAATTTTCTACAATGCTTTTTGAATTTTGCATTTAATCAACAAAATGGGACTGACCCACAGTTGCACAGATGTCCAATGCTTACATTAGAAGTTTTATAATATTAGGTCTTATATTAATGTATAAGTTCATTTTATTTTATTTTTTTTTGTTTTTTGTTTTTTTTATAAGTCCATTTTATAAGATGTTTTATATATGCTGCAAATGATGAGTTAACATCACATTTTTGGCAGAAGACTATTCAGGGGCCAGCTATATAGCCCAGTGGAAAAGGGTGCCAGGATACCACATGGGAGGCCCTGGGTTCGGTTCCCAGGGACCTTTCCTAGTGGGCAGACTGCCTTGAGAAGGGCAAGCCACCATGGGTGGGCAGGGCTGCCATGGGCAGGGTAAAAAGCTGCCACAGACAAGGCAAAGCCACCATGGGCAGGGCAGGTCACCCATGAATGGAGTGCAGCCAGCCACCTGTGAACTGAAGCAGAGCCAGCCATGAATGGAAGCAGAAGCCACCCACAAGTGGGGCAAAAGCCACCTGTGAGGTGACTGGTCTCAGTGCATCACTGCAATGGGGGAGACAATGCAGACAGAAAGGAACACAAGAATGTACACACAGCAAGAGCAAGCAGAAAGGGGGATAATGTAATAAATAAAAAATAAATCTTAAAAAAAAAGACTATTCAATTTTGTCAGCACAATTAAAAATATGTTTTTTCTATGGATATTCCTTAGCATATTGGTCAAAAATCAATTGATTGGTTATGTGTGATTCTATTTCTGAACTCTCTAAATGGTTCCATTTATCAGTGTCCTTATCTTTTTTGGAGATTGTATATATCATTGTTCTTTTTTTCTTTATTAAAGAATTTGTGAGTTTTCAGAATAATCATGCATAAAATACAGGATTCCCTTATACCAGCACACCACAAACACCTTCAATTGGTGTGGAAGATTTGTAACAATTGGTGACAGTACATTTTAAAATTGTACTATTTATTAAAATCCATGCTTTATCTTACAGTTCACTGTGATGGTAGTTCAATGGATTTTTTTTTTTAATTTGTTCTGTTACATAAACACAATCTAACATTTCTCCTTTTAGTTATATTCAGATATATGTTTCAGTGCTATTAATTGTATTCACAATGTTGTGCTACCATCACCACCATCCTTTACCAAAATATTCCATCATTCCAAATAGGAACCCTATATATTTTAAGCCTTAACTTCCAATTCCTTATCAACATCCATTTTCCTGGTAACCTATATTCTTGATTCTGACTCTATGAAATTGCTTATGCTAATTCTTTCAAATTACTGAGTTCATACAATAGTTGTCCTTTTATGTCTGCCTTATTTCATTCAACATGTCTTGAAGGTTCATCCAAGTTGTTATCTGTAAACTACTTTTAATTTATCTATTCATTGGTTGTTGGACACTTGGGTTGTTTCCATTTTTCAGCAGTTATGATTAATGCTGCCAAGAACATTGGTGTGTAAACATCTGTTTGAGTCACTACTTTCAATTCTTTGGAGGTATATACCTAGCCCTGGGATCACAAGGTCATATGGTAGTTCTATATTTAGCATTCTGAGGAACAACCACGCTGTTTTCCACAGTAGCTGCAACATTACACATTGTCACCAGCAATGAAAGGGTGTTTCTATCACTCAGCATTCTCTCTAACACTTGTTATTTTCTGGGCTTTTTAAAAATAGCAGCCCTTCTAATGGGTATGGAATTGTATCTCATTGTGTTCTTGATTTTCATTTCCCTGATGGCTAATGATGTTTAGCATCTTGTCATATGCTTTCCTGCAATTTGTATATCTTCTTTGGAGAGATGCCTGTTCTTGTCATTTGCCCACTTTTAATTGGATTGTTTGTCTTTTTGTTTTTAAGTTGAAGGATTTCTTTATATATTCTGGATATTAAACCCTCATCTGATATGTTGTTCCCAAATATTTTCTCCCATTGTATAGGTTGTAGTTTTATTTTCATTATAAAGTCCTTTGAGGTACAAAAGTTCTTTTAATTTCAATGGGGTCCAGTTTTTTCTATTTTCTTCTTATGTTATTCTGATTTGATTGTAAAGACTAATAAACCATTGCCTAACACAAGGTTCTGAAGATATGTCTTTATGTTTTCTTTTAGGAGTTTGAAAGCTCTAGCTCTTAAATTATGGTCTTTGATCCATTTTGAGTTGATTTGGTATGTGGTCTAAGGCAGGGGTCCTCCATTTTTTTTCTGGCAAATAGAGATCCAGTTTCCCCAGCACCAGTTGTTGAAGAGATTATTTCCCCCCATTGAGTGGTCCTTGCCACCGTGTCAAAAATCAGTTGGCTATAAATGTGAAGGTTGATTTCTGAGATCTCAGTTCTATTCAATTGTTCTGTAAGCCTGTCCTTGTGCCAGTACCTTCCTGTCTTGATTACTGTGGCTTTATAACAACTTCAAAGATCTGTAAGTGTGAGTCCTCCAACTTCATTCTTCTTTTTCAAGATGGCTTTAGCTATTCAGGACCACTGATATTTCTCTATAAATTTGATGATTGGTTATTCCATTTCTGGAAAGAAGATGTTGTAATTTTAATTAGAACTTTTTAAAAATCTATAAAATGCTTTCTTTAGCACTGACATCATAATAATATTAATTTTTTCAATCCATGAATGTAGAATATCCTTCTTGCTATTTAGGTCTTTTTAATGTCTTGTACTAATGTATTGTAGTTTTCTTTATAAAAGTCCTTTACACCTTTGGTTAAATTTATTACTAGATTTAGGATTATATTAGTTGTACTTTGAATGGACTTTTTCTTATTTCTTCTACTGATTTTTCATTGCTTGTATATAGAAACACTACTTATTTTTTCATGTTAATCTTGAACTTTACCACTTTGCCAATTTCACTTAATACTCCTAGGAGTTTTGAGTTGGATTTTTCAGGATTTTCTGTATATAAAAAAACTGCAAATAGGGATAGTTTTGCTTCTTCATTTCCAATTTGGATGTGGTTTATTTCTTTTTCCTGCCTAATTGCTCAGTCAAGAACTTTAAGTACAATGTTCCTTAACAGTGGTGACAGTGGGCAATCTTGTCTTGTTCCTGTTCTTAGAGGGAAACATTCAGTCTTTCACCATTTAATAGGATGTTAGCTGTGGGCTTTTATAACTGTCCTTTATCATGTTGAGGAATTTCCTTCTATTCCTAGTGTTCCAAGTGTTCTTATCAAGAAGGGGATGCTGGATTTCATCAAATGTCTTTTCTGGATTTATTGAGATGATCATGTATTTTTTCCTCTTTATTCTGTTAATGTGAATACATTACATTAATTGATATTATTTTACTGAAACAATCTTGCATAACAGAGATAAATCACACTTGATCATAGTATATAATTCATTTAATATGTGGTTGGATTCAACTTGCTATTTCTCTGTTGAGGATATTTGCATCTATATTCATAAGAGATATTTGTCTGAAGCTTTCTTTTCTTGTTGTATCTCTATCTGGATTTGATATGAAGGTCATCTTGGCCTCTTAGAATGAGAAGGAGTATTCCTTTGCTTCAATTTTTGGAAGAGTTTGAACAAAGTTAGAGATAAGCCTCCTTGGAATATTTTGTAAAATTCCTCTGTGAAGCTGTCTTCTCTTAGGAGATTTACAATTTCTGATACAATCTGTTTACAATTAATTGGTTTTTCTATCTCTTCTACTCCTTGAATCAATGTAGGTAGTTTGGTGTTTCTTAGATTTTGTCCATTTCATCTAGGTTATCTAGTTTTTGGCATACAGTTGTTCATAGTATCCTTTTATGTTTTTTTTTTATTTCAGCAGGGTTGGTACTAATGTGCCCCATTTCCTTTCCAATTTTTATATGTATTCTCTCTTGTTTTTTTAGTCATCTCACTAAATTTGTGCTTTCTTATTGATATTCCAATGCAAAGGAAGGCAAGATGGCATCAGTTTAAATGGGGACTCACCATTTCCTCACAAAAGACAGCTGACTGGGGACAGGACCTTGCCTGAGTGAGCTGTTCTAGGAGCCCATGGAGTGGGAGACTTTGGGGCATCAACCTGGAAGGAGCTGGACAGGGAGAAAGATTGATCAATATAAAACCAGGACATAGAAAACAAGAAGGAAATAGAAGAACAAAGTGTCAAAGAGAAAACTTAACACACACACAAAAACAGTGGCTAATTAAAACTCTAGAGGAGAGAGAGAACCTAACAACTCAATAAAACCATCACAACAAAAAGATGACCAGAGGGCAACAAAAATTTACAAACCATACTAAGAAACAGGAAGACATGGACCAGTCCAATGAACAAACCTAAAACCAGGAAGAGATGCAGACCTTCAAACAACTAATCATGGATTTCCAAACAAATATCATGGACAAAATTAATCCAGTGAAGGAAGAGATTAAGGATATTAAGAAGACACAGGGAGAACATACTGAAGAAATTATAAACATAAATAAAAAGATAATGGATATGATGGTGATGAATGGCACAATCCAAGAAATCAAAAAGACACTGGAATCACATAACAGCAGATTAGAACATGCAGAAGAAAGAATTAGTGATGTGGAAGACAGTACATCTGAAATCCTACATATAGTAGATCAGATAGATAAAAAGATAGAAAAAATCCAACATGGACTCAGGGATTTAAACAACACAAAATGTACAAACATATGCATTATAGGCATCCCAGAGGGAGAAGAGAAGGTAAAGGTAACAGAAGGAGTGTTGAAGGAAATAATGACAGAAAACATCCCAAGACTATTGAGGGAGATGGGTGTACACATCAAGGAAGCACAGTTCAACCCAAACAGTATAAATCCCAAGAGACCTACACCAAGACATATACATATCAAAATTTATATTCATACATTCATAGACAAAAATGCATAAATGAAAAACAAAGAAAGAGCTAAAATTGAAGACCCAACTGCACACCTAGAGGAATTGGAAAAACAAGAACAAACTAACCTCAAAGGAAGCAGAAAGGAGGAAATAACAAAGATTAGAGCAGAAATCAATGAAATAGAAAATAAAACACTAGAAAAAAACTTAAAAAAACAAAAGTTGTTTCTTCAATAAGTTCAATACAATTCAGAAATCCTTAGCCAGACTAACAAAGAAAAAGAGAGAGCACATGCAAATAATCAAAATAAGAAATGAGGAACGGGATATCACCACTGACCACACAGAAATAAAGAGTATCAAAAGAGGATACTTCAAAAAATTATATATCAACCGGAATGATAATTTAGAAGAAATGGAAAAATTCCTAGAAACTCACAAGCAGCCTATATTGATGAATGAAGAACTTGATGAACTCAAGTCAAATTATAAGTAAAGAGATAGACTTAGTCATTAAAAGCCTCCCAACAAAGAAAAACCCAGGTGCAGATGGCTTCACAGATGAATTCTACCAAACATTCCAGAAAGAGCTACCAGCAACCCTATTAAACTATTCCAAAATATAGAAGTAGAAGAACCACTGCTAAACTCATTCTATGATGTCAACATTACACTAATGCCAATGCCAAACAAAGATGCCACAAGAAAGGAAAATTACAGATGAATCTCTCTAATGAACTTCAATGCTAAAATACTCAAGAAAATACTTGCTAATCACATTCAACAACATATCAAATGAACTATTCACCATTACCAGGTGGGTTTCATCCTGGGTATGCAAGGATGTTTCAACATAAGAAAATCAATCAATGTGATACACCACATAAACAGGTTGAATGAAAAAAATGACAAGACCATCTCTATAGATGCAGAAAAGGCATTCAACAAAATACAGCACTCTATCCTGATAAAAAACACTGCAAAAGATAGTAATAGAAAGTATATAAGAAAAACCCCTAATTAACATGATCTTCAATGTTGTAATCCTAAAATTTCTCCCTCTAAGATTTGGAACAAGGGCCCGGCTAGATAGCTCAGTGGATAAAGAGCGTGCTGGGAAGCCACATGGGAGGCCCTGGGTTCAGATCCCGGGGACCTCTCCTAGCGGGCGGACCACCTTGAGAATGGCAAGCTGCCATGGGCGGGCCAGAGCCGCCGTGGGCAGGGCAAAAAGCTGCCACGGACAGGGCAAAGGCTGCCACGGGCAGGGCAGGTCCCCCGCGGATGGAGCGCAGCCAGCCGCCCGCAAACTGAAGCAAGAGCTGGCTGTGAATGGAGGCGGAGGCCGTCCACAAGC
>PVKH010021489.1:0-14332 GCA_004027955.1 Chaetophractus vellerosus | reverse complement strand
ATTAGATTGGTTGATTTTAGTGGAGAAGAAAAGGGTAGGGGCAGCTTTTTAAGCAAGAATTCTGCAAGATATCACAGGATAAATCCAGCAGGGATCTGGTTGGGATCACGAATTCCCGGGAGAAATCGTGGCAATAGTACTCGATGCCTACTTTTTTGCAGAGTAGTTTGGAAGTTCCTAAAGGCAAGGAGGCCAGCTATCACTAAACCAGGGCAGCAGGAATGAAAAGGAAGGTAGATAATTCAAGAAACAAAGACAGGGGCCGGCTCGATAGCCCAGTGGATAGGGCGCCGGCATACCACATGGAAGGCCCTGGGTTCGATTCCCAGGGACCTCTCCTAGCGGGCAGACCGCCTTGAGAATGGCAAGCCGCCATGGGCGGGCCGGAGCCGCCGTGGGCAGGGCAAGAAGCTGCCACGGACAGTGCAAGAGCCGCCACGGGCAGGGCAGGTCGCCCGCGGATGGAGCGCAGCCAGCCACCCGCGAACTGAATCAAGCGCCGGCCGTGAACGGACGCAGAGACCGCCCACAAGCGGGGAAAGCCGCGCCTGCGCAGTGACCAGTCTCAGCGCGTCGCCGCAGCGGGGGGAAGGGGAGATATGTAATAAAATAAATAAATCTTAAAAAAAAAAAAAAAGAAGAAACAAAGACAAATTGGCAAACTTTCATGACTGTTTTAAGGGCGGGGATGGGGTGGGGTGAGAAAGAGTCTTTTAGAGTCTAAATTAACTGAGGAACTTGACCCCTGGAGACTGTGGAGAAGACGGCAATAGGGAAATCAGAAGGTGAATGTGGTTCAAATTACTGCCATGCCTGTGAGGCCTTCTGAGAGCCTGTAAGCAAATAAAAGTAAAAAATATAGAAGGGGGCCAAGAACAGGAGAAGGGTGAGTAAGAGACACAAAGCAAAACCAATCCATGTACAGTCAAGGTAACTCATTTTCCTGGACTAAGGCAGATTTTTTTTTTTTTTAACTTTCCCCCTTCCTGGCCTATTTTGGCCTGACATAGAATCACTGAGGGGAAGAGAATATATCACTGAGCGTTTCAAACATGATTCATTATGAGACCAAGATTCAAAGAGGTCAACATGGGCCTCTGCAAGATTATTTAGTGGAAACCATTCATGTAAAACCACTCAAAGAAAACCAGGAGAACTTTCTACACAAACAAATGCCAAGTGATGCAATGTTTGCCCAGAAGCTTTGAAAATTAAGCAATGGAAATGAGAGTTAAAAGAAAGAAATACCTGGAAATAAATAAATAAAATTCTGGCGACTGATTCTTTAGTAATATACTATTATGTAGATCTATGAATAAAAAAATTTTTTCATTTTTATTCAGAAATGGGACTGTTGAGATGATATGATAAAATGGCTGAAGAGGTACTATAATAAGAGAAATGACTGGAGTAAAATAATAGTCAGATATGGTGTGGGGAGGAGAATAATTTGTTGTAGAGCACGGCTAGAGATCTAGAAAAAGATGATCACTAGAATGTGTAATTGTAATTAGGGTGATATTGGGAAAGAGCAAGAAAACAAGTGTTCACATATCTCAATGGCAAATTCCACTCATTAGGTGAACTTGGACAAATTACTTTTCCTCATTTGTAAAAACAGCATAATATCTACTTCTCCAGTTTGCTATGATGAATAAATTAAATATTTTATGTAACAGCATTAAGCACAGTACCTGACATTTTGAAGGTGATAAAAATCTGACTTGATGGATTATCATTAGTACTTGTGCATAATTGTATTCACAACATTTAAATGGGATAACATATAAATGGGCTGACAAATTCTTTTATGTTTAATCAGTATTTCATCATTACATTCTCAAAATTCATAGCTGTACATACTAACCAATTGTCACAGTCTAGATTTTACTTGCTTCTTTCCTTGCCATACTACTTGGATCTTCAATTCATTTCTTTTTTGTTATTGTTGCAGTATAACCTTGAGAGATAGTTTGTGGCTAGAATTTCCTAAGTCTTTGCATGTTCATGTGTGTTCAGTTTGTTCTTATTCTTTAATGCTAGCTTCCTAGCAAAAAGGATTCTAGGTTCAAAATTAAGTTATCTCAGAATTTTGAAGATTTTGATTCATATCTACATGGAAAAGACAGTTTTATTTTTATTTCCTCATGGGAAAGCTGGATTTCTTCCTCTCTAGAGGTCTTAGAAAGTTCCTATTTACCCTTAGAGTTCTGAACTTCCAATATGTGTAGTTTCCTTCAGAGCAGGATTTGTTTTCCCTTTTAGTTATGAAATTAGTACTTTCTTTCATTTTTCTGTTCTTCCTAGAAATTTTAATAGGTGAGTGTTATAATTTCTCTTAACTTTAACTCAAATGTTTGATCGGCTGTACATTCTAGAGTATTTCTTTGACTCCTTCCTCTGAATCAGTAAATTAGTGTTCAGCTGTTTTATTTCCATTATGTATTCCTTCATTTGAAACTTTGCTTCTTGTTTCAATTTCCAAGAACTTTTATTCTCTAGTTGTTCTTTCTCCCAACCTCACTGGGACATTTTCTCTAACGTCTACACGTATCATTTGCATAATTATTCTCTCTACCAACCATTTCATTGAATAAAAATCCTTTTGAAGCCTAGACCCAGACTCGATAGCAGCTAGCTGTTTAGCATTTAGAAGAGGGCACTCCTGTTTCCTAATGATAGTTATCATGCATGTGCCTACTCTGCAAAGGGGTTTCCGCATGCCATTGCTCTCTCCACTTTTTCCATTCCACACTTAGGAGAAAAATCCACCAAAATTAGTTCCCAGTGTTTCGAACATATTTTATTTATATTCTGGGGTAACTTCATCTGGTGAAAGCTATTCTTTATTTTCATGCAGATTTCTATTATTTTAAGGGGAAAATGGTTAATCAATCAGAATCATCTCCCACTTATGATAATTCAGGTCCTGAAGCTGGTTTGTTGGTAGATGACTCCATCAAACCCACTTCTTTACAAGTGGATTGGGATTCACTTAATGTACATCACATTTTTTTCTGATACTTTTATAGCCTTATTCAAATTGGCTGGATAAAGCACAATCCCCTAGCAGCTAAGGGGACTGTTGGTACATCCCTCCTCTATTGTCCCCAGCATATGTAAATATTCACTAGAGAGAGTCTGGCGAACATGCTTTGTGGCATCCAGTTCCCACCTTGGACCTCCACTACGGCACAAACACAGAGAGGGGCGTTGCCTATAGTTTCTCCCCACGTAGCACCAGATTGAGACCTGCTGGCTATGGGGAACCAGTGCCCTCTAGTAAAAGGGATCTTGCTCTGTCTCTTCTCTGTGTGAGTAAAATGTCTTCTCCATCAGAGCCTGTGTGAGCCGGGCTTTTGCTGTTGACCCCAACACCTGTATTGGGGTGGGCTGACATCTCTTCAGGTGTCTCTCTTTCTGACCAACCAAATGATTCTTCATGGAGCTAACAACTGAATTACACAATTTGTTCAGCTATACACAGCTTTTTTTTTTAATGTGAAAAGGAATGAATTTATTTTTCCCACATGATAGAAAAACATATGCTACCAAGTTGAAAATGCATGCAGACAAAAACACACACAAAAAAGGAAAAAGGAAAGTAATGTATTCAATATTTTCATGATTCATAAAGAACCCATCCACATCAGTCTAGCTATTTCAGAGGGCTTCTTTTAGAACTGATGACAACGTTCTTCCAACCCAGACCTATTTTGGACCTATTTTTATAAATATTACACACTTTAAATAAAAATGGATTACACATATACTGTAAGAGGATGGTTCAAATATGAAGAGTTGTTTTTAGATACCTAATTATTATACATTAATTAAAAATTCTATTTAAACTGATAAAACTTTAAAAAGATACTTATTTTTACCCTAAACACTAGATTTATAGGCCTGGTTACAAACTTAGCTCCTTAGAGATATTTTAAAGCAGAAAACACATCAAGCAACTGAGTTATTTTCCAAAGCAGCTTGACTGGGCAGCATTTTGAATATACTGCACACAGTATCAATAATACATTTTGATAGAATGCTAACAGTTCCACTGATTATTTCTTTCTGAAGGATTTGTAGATAGGATAATGTCAATAGTTCTCTTGACCACAATGAATGAATTGCAAGTTTGTGTTTGGCACTACTGTTCAATAAAAAACCTTAAAAAGAACAAAATTAACCTTTCTAATGGATTTGTCAGAGACAATCTTATTGATAGATTGGAAATATAAATGTTTCCATAGTATTAAACCAAATAAGTTTTATTATTTTGTGCTTTTTAATGTCTTATTAAAATGGAGGAAAACAGCCATAAAGAACCCATAAATGCAACCAACTCATAGTATTCTGCAAAGAAATTTCAGCCCATCCTGTGGGCTTAAGAACCCTTGGAATGTGCTAAGAGCTCCCACTTAGATTCTGAGAAGCCTGGGAAATGCCAAACCCTAACAGTAGCTGGAAGCATATGGTGGTATTTCTCTATATGGCTCAGGTCACCACTGTCCTAGACCTGGACAGAGAGGAATTAAGTCATTTTTTGCCCTGGCCCGGGAACTTTGTCACACAGGTCCTTTGTGTGTATTTCTTTGGATGGGAAATAGGAGCTGGAGAAAGCATGGAGGGCCAGAGGAGAAATAACAGAATTTTCCTGTTGTTAGGAAAAGAGACATGCCCCTTGCAGATCTCTTGTGATAAAAAAGAGCATCTTCCTTCCCAGGACATGGCTGGCTTTATTTGCAGCTTCTAGTAAATCTTCCTTTCTGATACCATTCCATTGAAAGTTCTGTGGACCCACCAGAGGTCCAGCCCCTCTCACAAACCACTCACTTTTAGAAATCTTCTTCATTCTTTGTGACATGCTACTGCCAACTTGCATGAACGCCTTCACTCAGGAATAAGGCTTAGCACCCAAGGTCTCTACACTATTTTAGTAGCACACCTCGGTTTCTCCCATGTCAAGGCATTGGCCCTCCTTAACCTCTATGGACTTCATTTGCCACAACCTTTCCTACACCCAGCTTGAACTCTGTGTTAGAATTCTTGACTGGAAGAGAAGAGGCCTCTGAAGGCGAGTCTCTGAGAAGAAGACCTCCTTGTAGATTTTGCCAAGAGGCTTCCGTACCAATATAGAAAAAAAAAAATGACCCATCTTTCTAACTGAGCTCATCAATGCATGTGGGATGAGATCAGTTCCCTATGTTGAATGATGAAATTTCAGGGAAGAAAACATGATAGTTCCCTTTAACAACCAGAGTGCCTTCTATTTTAAGGATAATAACTCCAAGACCTCTGTTAAATACTTGGGTTGTATTGTGGAGAACCTACTTCTCCTTGAACCTCCCTGAACAAGAAACCAGAACAACCAGGCTTCCTTAATTCTAGGCTCCTCTCTCCTATACCAACAGGCCAGCCATCTGCCATGAGCTATACACAGCTTGCTTTTGGCTACAGATACCTTTGTTGCATGCATTCACTTAACCCTGAACTCCTGCTAAATCCCCAACCACTTTCTCTTTTTGTACCTCCCTAGAATTCTGGTCTAGTGGTTCTCAAACTTGATAGTTTATCAAAGTCATCTGGAGGACTTATAAAAACACAGGTTGGCAGGTCACATGCCCAGAGTTTCTGATTCAGCACTTCCGGGGTGGGGACAAATAATTTGCATTTCAAATATGATCCCAAGTGATGCTGATGCCCTAGAAGTATGCTGAAAACTGCCAGTCAGGATCAATAGTTGCAGCCTGCAGCTCTCTTACCAAGGCTCCACCCAGTGCCTAATACTTTAGTTTTGACATGACATCCAAGATTCTGACCTTGATTTTTGTCCTGTTGACTCAAATCCAACTGTGCCCCCAGCTATGATCTTTGGCTTATATATTGTGTTAATGACCTTGTTCTCTTGACTTCTGTGACCTTTCCTGGCCTGTCATGTCCTGTTGTTACATGCACTGATGACAATCTATAGTTTTAAATGCTACCCATGTAGATAATTCAGAGCAAAACTGTATTATACAACCCCTGCATTAGTTCTCATATAAATTAAAGCAAAGAACTACAAAGATAAGCACATTTTGGGTAAATATTGCAGTAGGAAGCATGCATTCTGGATTAAATGTCAACAGCATTAATATTAATTGAGGCATTGATTGAAATTATTTAAATTACAAGATCAGGAGGTGAACTAATTGTGAGAAGAAAGAGTTTAAAGAAATCATGATTCCAAGCTAAACCACTTGATGAAGAAAAGCTAGGGGTGTAATTTGACTTAAGTAGCCTTAAGGAGGTGCCAAAGAAGGGAATCCGTAATGGTTAGAAAGAAGATATACAAATAGCTCAACATCTTTAATCATCAGGGACATACAAATCAAAACCACAGTGCGATACCACATTCACTATATAGGAAAGCTCTAATCAAAAAGGCAGTTAATAAATAACAAGTATTCGTGAGGATGTGAAGCAACAGAACCCTCATAGTTTGCGGGTAGGAATGAAAAATGGTATGGCCATTTTGGAAAACAGTTTGACAGTTCCTCAAAACACAAAGTTACCATATGAGCCAGCAACTGCACTCCCAAGTATATACCTTATAGAAATGAAAACATAGGTGTACACAAAAAATTGTGCATGAGAGTTCATAGAAGCATTATTTATAATAGCCACAAAGTGGAAATAACCAAAATGTCTGGCAGTGGATGAATGGATAACCAAACGTGGTATACCCTACAGTGGAATATTACTCAGCCATTAAAACAAATGAAGTATGATACACGCTACAGCATGGATAAGCCTTGAAAGCATTATTCTAAGTAAACAAAATCAGTCAAAGAAAGGTCCACACATTATGATTCCATTGATAAGAAACATTCTGAATAGACAAATTCATAGCAACAGAAAATAGGTTAGTGGTTGCCAAAGATGGAGTGGAGACAGAGAGAGGAGGGGAGAGACAGACAGCGACTGCTAATGGGAATGAAATTTCTTTTTGGAGCGATGAAAATGTTCTGGAATTAGCAGTTGTGATGTTTTTACAATTCTGTGAATATGCTAAAAATCCACTAAATTGCACCTTTTAAAAACTACAAAATTAAAAAAGAAAATGAAATGGTGAGGAATATGCCAGGAAATTCAGACACACGTATTACCAGATGGCTCTGGTTTCTGGGCTTCTGGTTCTTGGCTCATGTTGCATGAAAGAATTTAGGGACATGCCAAAGGGTAGGCAAGGAAGTAAAGACGTTATTAAGAAACAAGTAAATGAGAAAATTACATAGTCCATGCCAAGGCATGAACCGCGGGCATGCTGCGGTGAGTTGTGCATGTGGGACCCTAGGTCAGGGCTTTAAAAAATCTGTTTGCTGTTCTGATTGGTTGCCCTGATTGTCATTTCTCAGGGGGCCAATGGTGAGGCCTTTTGAGGATATCTGGGCTTTCCCTTGACCCTGAACAGGATTCTCATTCCAAATCAGGTTCTTGTTCCTAATGAGATTCTCATTCCAGGTTCTTGTGGGATCCCTCTGGAGGTTTCTGGGCAGAGTCTCACAGTCACATGGTCTGCCAGCCATGTTGTCTGCCAGCCATGTTGTCTGTTGGGTCTTCTCTTGTGACCCAAGTCTTCCCTTTCCGTATACTAACCTGGCTCACCTGGTTGTTAATACATATTTTGTGAATGGCTACCTGAATACATGAATTGGTTAATTAATTAATATTCACTATGACAAGCATATACAAAACATTAAAGGTAACACTCTAAACTAAGATCAGGAAAATGAAGTTTTTGTCACCACCATGAAATATGTCCAGGGAGTGCTTATAGTGCAACTGGGAAGGCTCAGGTAGAGCTTTCCATTGGGTCCCACGGGAAGGACCCTCTGTGACCACATCAACTACCAATATCCAAAAGAAGCACACGGTAAGAACTACTTGCTATGCAGAACTGCCCGTGCAGCTAAGGATTGCGAGCCACATCCATTACCTATAAAGCCTGCCTGAATATTTCAGTGCAAGCTAGTCAACTGTCCAAGCACGCAAAATGCAAGTGAAGGTCATACATAATAAGCAGAGGGGAATAAACTACAGTGACCTCTGGAAGACACACAAGCACTCAATTCTCCATCAGGACATCTGAAACTTTTAGATGTAGTTATGCTAGCTGATCACAGGGCTTTTATCAGGAATAGAATTACAAAGACTCAAGGAAAGCAGAATGTTTTGTTTTACAAACAAACTCTATAGAGAACCATCTTTGCATGAGAAAACTTTAGATCATAGACTTATAGGCAAAAATTGCCATCTTTTTAGGAGTTAAATATTTCTTCCCGTGCCCTTCCGGTAAGATTCTCAGAATCTGTGTGTGCTGGTGCTAGATATGTTTGCCTTCATCAATATGTACATGTCTGAGGTTTCATATGTGTTTATAAATATGCATATACAGTCAATATCATGACTGGGCAGGTACAGCTGCCTTTGTGATGTATCTTAAGAATTGTTGAAAGTGCTCCTGCATCTACTGTTGGGGTGAGTTGCTTGACATGTCTCCCTCCCCTAGTCTTCCCCAAATCTGGTTGCAACCTGTCCTGTAAAAGGAGAAGACTGGACATTCAGAGACACTGATTATATACAAAGAAAATAATGGCAAATCCTAATTGAGTGTTTACTATAGTTTTTTTTTTTAATCATATATGAACTCATCTAATCCTCACAACAATACTATGAGTTAAATACTACCATTTGTTTACTTTAAAGATGGGAAACTGAGGCACAGATGGCTTAAGGGTCCTGCCAAAGCTCACATTGCCAGTAAAAGGCAGAGATAAGATTCAAACACAATTGATTTTTTTTTAACCACTATGCCCTCGGGCTTCTTCAGCTAAGAAGAATAAGACAAGCTTAGTCTTTGCATGGAAACTGTTCATAGTGAAAAGAGGGGGGTGTCACCATATATCCCACTTTACATGGAACAGTCTTGATTTATACCTGTGTCCCAGTGTGATGATTAATGGAGCCACCTTTCACTCTTAATGGTATTCTGCAAATTTTACATCTCTCCTAATTAGGGGAGATTCAATAAAGTCACATAATCAAAATACAAGGTCAGAAAGTGCTAATTGCCACGGCAAAGGAATAAACAACAAAAAAAGTTGTGTTTGGGGAACATAAAGGAGGAATGGATACTATCCTGTTTGAGAGAGAAAACTATTCGTTATTTCCCAGTACGTATATGATTGGGATTGAATTATGTACCCCAGAAAACATATTATTAATCTTAATCCATGCCTATGTATATGAAACAATTTGTAAATAGGACTATTGAAGATGTTATTAGTTAAGGTGTTCCCAAACTGAAAGAGGGTGGACCTTAACCAATATGGCTGATGTCCTTACAAGCAAAGGAGATTGGACATGGGAAAAGACAAGTGGAGGAGCTAGCTGGAAGTCAATGGAAACTGGAACCAGGATAAAAAGGAGTAGACACCACCATGTGTATTGCCATGTGACAGAAAAGCCAAGGACCAACAGTTGCCCACAGCCAGCTCCAGAAAGTCATAGTCTTCAGGGAAAAAGCATTGCCTTGATGACATCTCAATTTTGGATTTCACCTAGCCCCAAAACTATGAACCAACAAATTCCGCTTATTTAAGCCAACCCATTGTATGGCATTTGTTTTAGCAGCCAGGAAACTAAGATAGTATATAATGTAGATAAAGTATGAAATTTAAATAACTGTTCCTTTCCTCACTCTAAATTCAATACTGGCTACAAAGGAACTGGTATGGACCACAGACATTGTGGATATTTGATAAGCACAGATAGATTATTTTCATCTTTCCCTAATTTTAGCACTAACCAAGAACTAGTGTTTTTTTTTTATTATTCCATAAAAAAAACAAAAAAGAAGACCCTGTTCTGGACCAAGATTGAGCAGATACACTTTTTTCTATTCTTCCTACTAAATACAGATTTTTATAAACCTGAAAAGTACATATAAAACAAAAGAAGACTCTGGATGTTGGAAGGAAGTTACTGACTAGGAATCTCAGGACTTAAGGAACAACACAGTGGTGAGTTCCACTGGTTTTTCATTTTGCCTTATAATATCCCGAACTGGGTGCTGGAAAAGACAGCCATGCAGAAATGCCAACAAGGAGATTAAAAAAAAAAAAAAACCCAAGGAAATCAATCAATATACCCCAAACCAAGAAAGTCAAAACTTTAATTAGAAAAGACAATCAACAGACCTAACGTGGAGATGACATAGCTGTTAGAACTATTTGACAAATTATTAAAGCAAACACCCTGGAGATGCTTCAGTAAACATTTATGAATATGCTTGAAACAAATGAATAAATAGAAAGTCCCAGCAAAGAAACAGAAGAGATAAAGAACCAAATGGGAATTTTAGAACTGAAAAATACAATAACTGAAATAAAGAAATTCATACCAAGATATATTGTAATAAAGTTTTTGTAAACTAAAGACAAAGAAAAAAATCTTGAAAGCAGTGTCTGACAGAATTGAAACCTTACATATAGAGGGGAAAAAATTCTCATGACAAGTGGATTTTGCATCAGAAATCATGGGGTCCAGAAGGAGATGGCACAGCATTTCTCAGGTGCTGAAAGAAAAGAACTGTCAAACCCAGAATCCTATATCCAGAAAATTTACCCTTTAGGAATAAAGAGAGGGATAAAGACACTCACAAACAAAGGAAAATTAAGAGAATTTGTCACCAGCAGAACTACCCTAAAAGGATAGCAAAAGCAAGTTCTTGAAAAAGAAAAGAAATGATAAAAGGAGGAAATTTCAAGCACCAGGAAAGGAGAAAGAACAACAGAAAGAGCAAAAATATGGATAAATGGATGAACAAACTATTCTTCATATGATGAAATACTAATAACCAATGAAAAAGAGTGAGCTATGGATATATTCAATGTTTATGGTTATTCTGAAAAAAAAAAAGAAAAAGGAAAAAGAAACCTGACAGAAATGAGTGTAAACTGTATGGTTCCATTTATATCAAGAACAGTCAAAACTAATACACAGTGTTCAAAATCAAAATTGTTGCCTTTGAGAGATGTGGATTCACTGGATTGGGCAAAAGGGAACTTTCTGTTGTGATGGAATATTCATCACATTGATTAGTGTGTATATATTGTCAAAACTCATCATATTGTTATACTTACAATCTTTTCATTTCATTCTATGCAAATTTTATCATAATTTTTTAAAAAAAAGAATCATTATGATATTATATTAAGGAATAGTACCATGTATATCACTGTTTCCAGCTATGATTTTTAAAGCAGAAAATAAGTAATGGCTATCTGTGATTGGTAGTACACTTTTCTATTCATGTGTAGGTTATATTCCAAGAACAAAGGCAACAGAACACAGAAAATTTGGAATGAATATTTGGTCTTTTAATTCTTTATATTTGGAAATGAACCTGTATACTTAATAAAATATTTACATCTAAACCATATAATTTGAAGGATCTTTTTAAAAGAAGCAAGCATTTGCTCCATGGAAAAATAAATTAAGGTTTTTACTGGCTTTTCATCGCACACATACACACACACATTAAGAGGAATATTACCATTAAATTAGTTTTCAGAAGGATATTTAAGACAATAATTTATACTGATGGGGGACTGTTTCCTTCCAAATTGCTTTATTGCTCAGCTAGCAATAAAATGAGGTTGACATATTCCCTGTGTTACCTAAAGGTGGCCACAACATCTCCCATCCCATGTGATCCTCTGCAGTGTGACCCTGCCACTTCTTCATCAAACGCTGGAGTATAAATCCCTTCCCATTGAAGCTAAGCTGGCTGTAGTGACTTGCTTGTAACCAATAGAATACAGTAGAAATGATGCTGTGGGACTTTCAAGGGAAGGTCAGAAGAAGCCTAATATGTAATCTATGTATCCTTAAAAAATTAATTAATTAAAAAATTAAAATAAAAAAAGAAGAAGCCTTATAGGTTCTACCTTAGTCTCTTGGAATATTTGCTCTCTGGTGCTCCCTCTGGGAACCCAGTCTCCATGCTGTGAGAAGCCACATGTATAGGCACTCTGGTGGACAGTCGTAGCGAAGCCCATCCTTTCAGTCATCTCATCCCAATCACCAGATTTCTGAGTTAAGGAAGCCTCCAGATGGGCCCAGTCTCCATTCATTTAAGTCTTTCTCAGTAAGATCGCAGTCCTTGGGGAGCAGAGACAAGCCATTTGAATTTCTGTCTGGCAAAATCTGTAAGCCAGAATGGCTTATTACACAGCAATAGGTAGCTGAAATATTTTCCTTCAATTTGCTTAAGTCCCCAGAAAGCAATCATATAATGTTGACTGACTGCCTAAAATGAATCGTAGTCATTCCTGACCATATTATCCTAAAGGAAAGAGAAGCACCTGAGGCTCTACATTTGATTTAACTTTGGGGTAGACCTGGAGTGGTAGAATGTCAGTTTAACAGAATGATAGCCCTAGATTTAAATTTACATGTTTCCTAGAAGAGGTACCTATTCCTCTCTGCTCTTCTCTTCCAAACTTCACTGTTACTGATTCTGATGACATTTGCCTGACTGAATCATGCCATGATTCAGTGTGTTGAAAATAGCACATAAGCTATGGGGGTCTTCTCTTTTGGTGTGCAAAGTCCAGCTTTGATATATACTATCTAATGATCTTGGGCAACATTTTGTGCCTCATCTGTAAAATCATCATACTAATACTTTATTTGTAAAGAACATTGAGATTATTAGAAATAATGATTAAAGTACAGTGCTTGACACAACATGGAAGTCCCCAAATTTGCAGCTCTTCTAATTAGATACACTCCCTCACCCATATGGATATTAGCTTAGAGTCTGTACCTTAAAGGTTATGTTCCTAGGACTTTTTCCACCTAAGTGCAAATGACAGAGTGTTTAGTATCTCAATTGCTGGTGGTCCTTTACTCATATAATTGGGGCTCCTGGAAGATTCCACATCACTATTCAGTGGAAAGCCTTTCTTTCCAGAGCCGTTAAAACAGCCATTGTCATATAGAAACTCCCTGAGAAATGCCACAAGGAATTCCCATTAAAATTCTAATAAATGTTTTCCAACTAACACATTATGTTCTGAATTTATAGGAACAATCTGAGTAAAAAAGGTCTTGGCCATCATTTAATGGGATTATTACGAATGCAAGCTCATATGCAGATTATTGGACTGTATTCATTTCATCATACGGGGGCATTTTAAAATTAATTTCAGAAAAAGGGCACTCCATAATAAACTTTTAATTTCAAGAATTGCACAAGGTAAGGGCTGAAAATGACAATAGGCCAGGTACCATGTCATCTCTGATATACTACAACACTTCTTTATGAGCACATTAGAATTCAGAGAGCTAATAATAAAAAGTAGTGATGCTGAGATGATGAATTGATGCTATGCAATTAGACCTATTAGAATTCACAAGAGTCGACAGGCAATAATCAAACCCTTTTCATGCTGCCCATTGCAATTATCTTTGCACTTAAGAATCAACAAAGCACATAATGACTTGCACTCGATTAAGGAATTCATGAGAAATGGAATTTTAATTAGTGTGTAGAAAATTTGGGCCATTTATTACTTTACAGGACAACAAATTGTGAAAACTAGTTGAGGAGTTAAAACCAGGTCAGAAGTGATAGATGGTTGGCTGACAATGGTGAGGAACTTGGACAGTAGAAATTTCCAATAGTTCCTCCCCTGAAATGATTAATAAAATAAATCTACTATTAGGGACTCAATAAGTAGTAAGTAGATTGTTGATATTGTGGTTGATTGATAAAGCAGACATCAAATCCATTCCCAACTTGACTTTTCCAAACCATAATATTTCACACTATTCACACACACATACACACACATACAGATTCACTCACACACAACCCACTCCCGAATCAACAAATATTTATTACGTACATTTGTGTGTAAAAAATAGTGCATTCCATTAATAAGAGTCAGATTATTATTTCAATATGGGGTTTAAAAAGTTTACTTTGTGAAGCTTATGCTTATTTAACTTGTAATTTTTTGTTAATTATGAAAAGCTGCTTTGTAATGACTGTTTTTAAAAACATTTATTCATAACACACTTTCTTTTAATGCACTTGACCTTGGGCAAGAAGATTAAATAAGCATAGTGCAACTCAGATATAAATAATAGGCTTTGGCATTTAACACATTAGTTAATGGAAATACATTTCTGTCAAAATTTCTTGGACATTGGGTAAAGGTACCATGTTTATAAATAGATGTCAAATGCCATTTTGCTATGCAATTTAGTAACACATTTC
>PVKH010021488.1:0-14316 GCA_004027955.1 Chaetophractus vellerosus | reverse complement strand
CAAAAACATTACTGATATTTGCATGTTGACCTTGTATCCTGCCACTTAGCTGAACTCATATTAGCCCAAGTAGCTCTGCTGTAGACATTTCAGAATTTTCTTTTTTTCTTTTTTTTATTTTTTGTTACATACCCCCCCCCCTTCTGCTTGCTCTTGCTGTGTTCATTTTTGTGTTCTTCTGTGTCTGCTCTGTCTCCCCTCATTGTGGCGACGCGCCAAGTCAGCTCACTGCGCAGGCGGCTCTGCTCCGTTTGCGGGGCTTTTTTTTTTGCTTCCGTTCACGGGCAGCTTTTGCTTCAGTTCCCCGGCTTGCCCTGACTGTGGTGGCTTTGCCCTGCCCATGGCGGCCTTTTTTTTTTTTGCCCTGACCACGGTGGCTCTGCCCTGCCCATGGCGGCTTGCAGTTCTCAAGGCGGTCTGCCTGCCCTGAGAGGTTCCGGGGAACTGAACCTGGGGCCTCCCATGTGGTGAACCGGCGCCCTTATCCACTGGGCTACAGCCGGCCCACAGAATTTTCTAAATATAGGATCAAGTCACCTGCAAATAGTGGAGTATGACTTCCTCTTTGACTATTTGGAGCCTTTAATTTTTGTTCTTGTCTAATTGCTCTAGCTAGAACTTTTAGTACAATGTTGAATAACAATGGTGAAAGTGGGCATCCTTGTCTTGTTCCTGATCTTAGAGGGAAACCTTTCAACCTTTCCCCATTGAGTACGATATGTTGGCTGTGGGTTTTTCATATATGCCATTTATCATATTGAGGAAGTTTCCTTCTTCTATTCCTACATTTTGAAGTGTTTTCATCAAGAAAGGATGCTGGATTTTGTCAAATGCAATTGCTGTATTGATTGAGATGATTACGTGCTTTTTTCCTTTCAATTTCTTAATTGGTGTATAATATTAACTGATTTTCTTATGTTGAACAACCCTTGCATACCAGGAATAAATACTGCTTGGTCATGGTGTGTAAGTCTTTTGATGTGCTGTTGGATTTGATTTGCAAGCATTCTGTTGAGAATCTACACATCTTTGTTCATTAGAAAGAGTGGTCTGTAATTTTCTCTTCTTAAAGTGTCTTTATTTGGCTTTGGGATTAGTGTGATGATGGCTTCATAAAATGTAATGGGTGATTTCCCTCCCCTTCAATTTTTTGGAAGAGTTTAAACAGGAGTGATATAATTTTTTTCCAAAATGCTTGGTATAATTCAACTGTGAAGCCATCTGGTCCTGGAGTTTTCTTTGTTGGGAGATTTTTGATGACCAATTCAATCTCTTTAAATGTGACTGGTTTGTTGAGTTCTTGTATTTCTTCTAGAGTCAGTGTAGTTTGTGTATTTCTAAGAATTTGTTCATTTCATCTAGGTTATCTAGTTTGTTGCAATACAGATTATCATAATATCCTCTACGATCATTTTATATCTGTAGAGTCATTCGTACTTCCCTTTCATTTCTATTTATTTGTGTCTTCTCTTTTTTTTTTTTTTCTTTCTGCTTTTTGTCTCCCCCTCCCGCCCCGCTCCGGTGACACACCGAGTCAGCTTCACCGGTGAGCAGTGGCCTTGCCCACTCGCAGGCAGCCTGCCCACGGGGTGGCTCCACTCTGCTCGCAGGCGGCTCTGCTCTGCCCGTGGTGGCTTTGCCCTGCCCGTGGCGGCTTTTGCCCTGCCTACGGCGGCTCTGCCCCACCCAGGGCGGCTTTTTTGCCTTCTCAAGTGGTCCGCCTGTCCAGAGAGGCCCCGGGGACCAAACCCAGGGCCTCCCATGTGGTAAACCGGCACCCTATCCACTGGGCTATACAGCTGGCCCTTCTCTCTTTTATTCTTTGTTAGTCTAGCTAAGTGTTTGTCAATTTTATTGTTCTTTAAGAACCAGCTTTGGTTTTGTTGATTTTCTCTATTATGTTTTTGTTGCCAAGTTCATTTATTCCTGCTCTAATCTTTATTATATCTTTCCTTCTGCTTGCTTAGGTAAAGTTTGCTGTTCTTTTCCTATTTTCTCCAGTTGTTCAAATCAGATCTTTGATTTTAATCACTTTTTTTTCTTTTTTTTAATATAGGTGTTTAGGGCTATAAATTTCCCTCTCAGCATTGCCTTTGCTGTATCCCATAAGGTTCATCGACACACTGATTGTTTAGGAGTGCATTGTTCACCTCCACACATTTGATAGTTTACCTATTTCCTGTCTAGTATGATTTCCAGTTTCATTCCATTATGACCTGAAAAGGTGCTTTGTATAATTTCAATCTTTTTATATTTATTGAGACTTGCCTTGTGACCTAACATGTTGTCGATCCTGGAGAAAGATCCATGAGCACGTGAGAAGAACGTATAATCCACTGCATCTGGGTACAACATTCAGTGTATGTCTGTTAGTTCTAGCTCATTTATCACATTGTTAAAGTTCTCTGTTTCCTTGTTGATCTTCTGTCTGGTTGTTCTGTGTAATGATGTGAGTGGGGTGTTGAAGTCTCCAGCTATTACTGTAAAGATGTCTATTTCTCCCTTTTGTTTTGCCAGAGTTTGCCTCATGTATTTTGGGGCACCGAGGTTAGATACATAGATATTTATTACTGTTATTTCTTCCTGGTGGATTGTCCCTTTTATTAATATATAAAGGCCTTCTGTATCTCTTATAATTTTATGCATTTAAAGTTTGTTTTGTCTGATATTAGTATAGTTACCCTGCTTTTTTATGGGTTACTGTTTGTGTGGAGTATCTTTTTTCAACTTTTCACTTTCAGCAGGTTTGTATCCCTAGGTCTAAGGTGCGTCTCTTGTAGGCAGCATATGGATGGCTCATGGTTTTTTATCCATTCTGTCAGCCTGTATCTTTTGACTGGACAGTTTAATCCATTCACATTCAGTGATATTACTGTAAATGCATTCTTTAGTTCCACCATTTTATTCTTTGGTTTTCCTAAGTTATATCTTATTTACATGTGCCTTTTTACTCTTCTGGGTCTTCTGGTTATCCTTTCTACTATTCTAATCTTCTACACTCTCCTCCTAGCCTTTCTCTCCTGTCTTTTTGTTTCAGGCTGTAAGGTTCCTGTCAATACCTCCAGCAAAAGTGGATTCTTTTTTACAAACTCTCTTTGTTTCTGCTTGTTTGTGAATATTTTAAACTCACCTTCATATTTGAAGGACAATTTTGCTGGATAAAGAATTCTTGGCTGGCAGTTTTTCTACTTCAGTATCCTAATTATATCAAGCCACTGACTTCTCACCTCCATGGTTCTGATGAGAAATCCATACGAAGTCCTACTGGGTGTCCGTTGTATGTGTTGGTTTCTCCTTTGCTGCTCTCAGAATTTTCTCTTAATCTTTGACATATGACATTCTGCATAGAGCATATCTTGAAGTAGGTCTATTCAGATTTATTCTGATTGGGGTACACTGCGACGTTGCGACATGTAAGTTCATTGCTTTCTGGAAAGTTGGGAAATTTTCAGCAATTATTTCCTCAAAGACTGTCTGCCCCTTTTCTCTTCTCTTCTCCTTTTGGAATTCCCATGACACGTATGTTGTTGGTTTCGTGTTGTCATTCAACAACCTGCACCCTTGTTCAATTTTTCCATTCTTTTCTCTCTTCAATTTCAGCTGTTCTGTCTTCTGTATCACTTTTTCTTTCTTCTATCATTTTGAGTCTGCTTTGTAGGCCTCTAATGTGTTTTTGATCTCACCAATCATGTCTTTCATTCCCATGAGCTCTGTTACTTTTCTATTCAGGTTTTCAAATTCTTCTTTGTGATATCTCAGTGTCTTCTTGATGTCCTTTATCTCTTTAGCCACAATGTCTTTCAACTGATTAATTTTTTTTTTAAAGATTTATTTATTTTATTACATATCTCCCCTTCCCCCCGCTGCGGCGACGCGCCGAGAGTGGTCACTGCGCAGGCGCGGCTTTCCCCGCTTGTGGGCGGTCTCTGCATCCGTTCACGGCCGGCGCTTGCTTCAGTTCGCGGGTGGCTGGCTGCGCTCCATCCGCGGGCGACCTGCCCTGTCCGTGGCGGCTCTTGCCCTGTCCGTGGCAGCTTCTTGCCCTGCCCACGGCGGCTCCAGCCCGCCCATGGCAGTTTGCCATTCTCAAGGCGGTCTGCCCGCTAGGAGAGGTCCCCGGGAACCGAACCCGGGGCCTCCCATGTGGTATGTCGGCGCCCTATCCACTGGGCTATCGAGCCAGCCCCTCAACTGATTAATTTGATTTTGGAAATTTGTATGCATCTCATTCATTAGTTGTCTAAAATTCTTTGTCTCTTCTGGGGCTTTGATATATTCCTTTTCTTGGGCCATTTCTTCCAGTTTCTTAGTATGGCTTGTAATTTTTTTAATGATGTCTAGGCACCTGGTTAGGATGGGGAAGATTACTCAGATGCTCAATTTCTCTTTCTTTCATAGGGATTTAGTGTTGAGGGGCTGTGTGTTACTGCTATTCTTTGATTCTTTTTCAACCTCTTCTGGGTCTTTAGGATTGCCGTTAGTTGCTCAAATCTGGGCTCTGGACCCAGTAATAGGTTGCAGACCTGTTTCCAAGGGCCTTGGGGAGGGAGGATGTAAAGGCTGGAAAAAGCCTATCTTACTTTTTTTTTTTAAGATTTTTTTTTTATTATTTATATATCCCCCCCTTGCTGCTTGTGCTCGCTGTGTTCATTTGCTTTGCGTTTTTCTGTGTCTGCTTGTCTCCCCCTGCTGCGTCATCCTTCTGAGTCAGCTCACCGCGCAGCGGCCTGCCCTCACCAAGAGGCCCCAGGAACCGAACCCGGGGCCTCCCATGTGGTAAACCAGAGCCCAACCAATTGAGCCACAGCTGGTTCCTACTTATTTACTTTTAATTTCCTCACATGAACTTCCTTGGTCTGCCAGCTGATAGTGCTCTTTGGTAGCCCTCTCAGTTCAAATTCTGGTTGCAAGGTGTTCTCTGCAACATGCACTGGATTGATATGATAGAAGCTACTGCCTAGAGGCTAAGGGATCCGTAATTCAAATTTTCTCACAGACAGTTCTCCAACCTTTGCTGGCAGCCTCCTCCCTTTTTGCAAGTCGGTAATAATTCATCTCCCCTCTGCATCCTCAACAACCAGTTCCAATCAGTAGAGAGGGAGACTGAGAGGGTCATATCTCTTTACTCCCGGATCTCTTTAGTGCCTTGCCAGCTCCCAAAGCAAACATGCAGTACTCCCTCCCCAGCCTAGAAGGGTTCATGGGACACGTACACTAAATCTGTGGGTCAAAAGCTGAGTCAGCCTTAGGCTGTGTCCCTCTGTCTACCCTTTCCTGGGGAGATAGATCTCTGGGGTCCTCTTTGTCTGGAGCCACTGGCCCCAAGGCCTGAGAATTCAGCAGTGCCTGTAAGGTGGGGGAGAGTGCCGGCAGTTGCAGCTGCAGCTTTTAACTCATAATTTTGCTGTCGTAATTCTTTTCCTTTGCCCCTTTCTCCTCTGGGCGGTGTCCACCTTTCCTCTGATGTCCTAACGCCTAGAAAAGACCTGCCTGACCGTAGCTATTTTTCTGGAAGACAAGAAAGTCCCATGACTTTCTAGTCTGCCATGTTCCTGGAAGTCTCTCCCCCTAGTTTTTGTGAATTTAAATGTTTATATTCAACCCCTCATTCTAAATGTTTGTTTATAACTTACATATAACTCTTTCCCGGAAAATGTTATAAATATAAATTTTAAATAATTTCCTAGAAGCAAGTACTGGTAATTTCACCGTGAACAAGTTCCACTCATATACTCAGATCTTCTAACCAGCTTTTTAGTCCACTGCTCTTAAATATGAGCAATCAAGGATTACCAGATATACAAACACAGCTTCTAAAATGAAAAATGAGACCAAAATGAACAAGCATTTACATACACACACAGACATACACCAAAACAAAACAAAACAACCTGGGAGGAAATAAGAAATTATGCAGGGATGAGAAAAGTTTTACGAATATATTGGGGTTGCCGATGTAGCACAGTGGTTGAGCGCCAGCTTCCCACATACGAGGTCCCAGTTAAATCCCCAGCCCCGGTACCTCAAAAAAATAAAAAATAAAAAATATATTGGGAGCAGGTGCTGCAATCTGGTGGGCTGGGTAGCAGCAATACGGAGGAATTCGACTCCAAAGACTTCTCCACCTTGGAGGTGGACAAGGGCTGTGTGCCTTCAGATGGAGAGTACAGTGAAGGTGATGTAAATGAATTAGTGAAGGAAGATGAAGAGGATGGTGAAGAACAGACACAGAAAACCAAAGGGAAAAAAGAAAGTCTCAGAGCATTCCATCCAGGAAGAGAAAACAAGGTGCCTTCTCATTAGACCAGGGGTTCTTAACCTCTTTTGTTCCATGGACCCCTTTGCCAGTCAGGTGAAAACCATGGACCCCTTACTAAGTCCACACTGTGCTGTGTATTATTTAATAAACATATTACACCTGCACCAACAGGTCCCCACAAGAATAAAGGTTTTTTGAATTTCAATTCAAGCTCACAGACCTTTTGTTAAGAACTCCTGCATTAGATGATAAGGAAAAGGAGGATGCTAATGCACAATCTGGAGGAAATAGCAGTGAGGAGGAAGACACCACTGCAGAGCAAGAAAAGGGCTCTGGATCAGAAGATCCAAAAAAAAAAAAAAAAGGATGAACTCCGGGCCAGCTTCCTCAATGATATGGGACCAAAATCAAAAGTGCCTCCAGGGGGCCGGCCGTATAGCCCAGTGGATAGGGCGCCGGTATACCACATGGGAGGCCCTGGGTTCAGTTCCTGGGGCCTCCTCGAGCGGTCAGACCGCCTTGAGAAGGGCAAGCCGCCATGGGCGGGCAGAGCCACTGTGGGCAGGGCAAAAAGCTGCAACGGACAGGGCAAAGCCGCCACGGGCAGGGCAGGTCGCCCGCGAATGGAGCGCAGCCAGCCACCCGTAAACTGAAGCGGAGCCAGCCGTGAATGGAAGCAGAAGCCGCCCACAAGCGGGGCAAAGCCGCCTGCGCGGTGACCGGTCTCGGCGTGTCGCCGCAACGGGGGGAGACAAAGCGGACAGAGTGGAACACAAGAATGGACACACAGCAAGAGCAAGCAGGAAGGGGGGGAGGAATGTAATAAATAAAAAATAAATCTTTAAAAAAAAAAAAAGTGCCTCCAAGCTCCAAGTCCACAAGTTAAGAGAGGAGAAGAGACTGAAGAGATGAGTTCAAGTAAATTTTTGGTCAGAACAGAAGAGCTAGAGAAGGCACTAAAATCACCAAGGTGGTTGATTTTGCTGGTGAAGAAATCAGGGGGACAAAACAAGTGGATGCTGCACCCAGAGAAGCCAAATCCTTCTTCAAGCAAAAAGAGAAGGAGAAGCCTCAAGCCAATGTCCCTTCAGCACTGCCATCACCCCCTCCAGGGTCAGGGCCACGTATCCAGACCATGTGAAACTGGAGGAAGAGAGGAAAGAAATAGCAAAAGTTCCGAAAACAAATACAAGGAAACCTAGGGAACCAAAGAGGAAACAGACATTGAGAAACTCAGAAAGAAGCCAGACAAGTAGAGGACATGTTCATGTGTTCTGAGTTATTTTCTACAACATATGTATGGAGGGGACAGGTACGTTGGCAGTTTTATTGTGTATTGTAAAAATATTTTTTTAAAATCTTCTGAGCTTATCAAATGATCATTCCTTCTTATGTTTTGTAACACTTGACCTAACATTCAGTTTTGAGATAAGACTTACAGTTCTTCCTAGACCTCTTATTGTCCCACAGCAGAAAATTCTGTGAATGTTGAGAGCAGTATCAAACCGATGTTAGTGTTTCAGAGGCAATTAAGGGGACCTGCATCTCTGACTTAAACCCAGAATTTCACCTTTGAGAGCTTGCTTTACTGGGCACTCACAGTAGATGTGTGCAGGCCATGTTTAGATAATGAGGTCATAAGCCCAGAGACAGTGGGAACTCGGGCTGTTTTGTTTACTTCCCTCTGTATCCACAGCACCTACAACAGTAGGTGTTAAAAACTGCACTCAATAAATGTTGAGTTAATGAATGGGTTTATAGAAAGAAAACTGAGGCATGGGGGAATCTATTTGAAAGGATAGCCAAAAACGTATCTTAGAATTCAAGCACTGGATATTACCCAGAGACCATGTGGACAATCAACTGCCATTCATTTCCACTGCTTTAAAGGAAAAGTCTGACCTGTAACTTTTTTACATCTTACTTCTAAGCTGTTTTTCTGGTCTGTTTAATGGTCAATTATATAATTGCCTACTGAAAAGTTATGTTGAAATATGAAACATGAGCTAAAATTTAGACTTTAACATGACTCATTCTTTAAAACACTTTAAACACCTTAACAGATAAAATATATTATAAAATTTACTATAAAGCTTATTATTGTCATGTTTGAAGGAAAAAAATAGTGGTTAATTTCCATGTTCTGGAGTTAATAGGAAACTAAGGGGGGATTTTAATCAGCCACCAAGAGGTTTTTATCATCTCTGCTCCATCCCCCACACCCTCAATCCTCTGGGTGTGGACCCATTGTAAGTACATTCTTTCGGTGAATAGGATCTTTTTTTGTTTGTTTAATCAAATTTCTGAAATGTATTCATGAACCATACGATCCATCTAGAGTGTACAATCGATGGCAATTGGTGGAATCGCAGAGTTGTACATTCCTCACTTCAGTCTCTGCTCTATTTTTGTCTTTATCTTAAAGCTCCTAATGTAGGAAAAGGGCTACTATACCTTCTCATATACAAACACTCATTTTAGACCCTCTGATAGCCTGTTTGTAATGCTAAATTATTTTTACAAATTTAGTTTGTTTCAGTTAATCTTTTTTTTTTTGATGCTCAAACGGTTGCAGGCTAACTAATGACGTTGTCTTTAAGCCGGTGCCTTTTTCCTTTCCGCACTGACCTTCACAGCCCTGAAAGTATCCTGCTTTCTAGCAATGCCAGAGTGTGCGAGATTAGTCTTGATTGGTTTTTGCCCCAAGTCTTGGTTCCTTTTGGTGGAGAATAATTTAGAAACAACCTCTGGGCTCAAGGGAGCCTGTGAGAAGTGATAACCAGGAAGGACACTGCTACAACTGTTAAACTAATTTTAGTAAGAAAGTTTTGTTTTTCTTTCATTACAAGGTATTTTCTCCACACGATATATTATTTGATGCAAAAATAAAACAAATACCCCAGACTCATCGTCCAGCTTAAGAAAAAGAAACATTGCTAAACTCCAGAAGTTCTGTGTATATGTGATCACATCACCTTTCAACTCCAAAGAGTAATCACCAACCTAGTTTTTTTTTAAATTTTATCATTCTCTTAGTTTTCTTTATAGTTTGACCACTTATACGAGTATTTCTAAAGAATTATTTAGTTGTTCTTATCTTTGAACTTTAAATATCTTACTATTTCTCAGAACTTGCTTTTTTCACTTAATATTATTTTGAGATTCATGCAGATGCAGTAGCTTTAGTTCATTCATATTCACTGCCTTATTATATTCCGCTGTGTGGAAATGCCACAAATTTTGAGTTTTCCTATCTCGTTTCCGGTGTTTTGTTCTTAGGAAAATACATGCATGTCATAAAGTAAAATACAATACTCAATGTGTAATACGGGGAAAATATAATAAATGTTCTATTCCATTCTGTTTCATTAAAATAAAATACCTTTTGTGACCCATTAAATGAAATTGTTCTAAAATTTTTTGTGGCGATGAATGCACAACATTGTGATTATACTAAAAGCCATTGATTATGCACTTTGGATAGGTCATATGGTATGTAAATATATCTCAATAAAACTGCTTAATAAATAAATAAATGTGCAAGAATAGCCAGAAATAGCAATTAGTTAAAATTGCTATAGTTAGTAGCAATATTTTGACTATTCTCTTTCATAATTTGTAACAAATGTTTCACACCAATGCAAGGTGTTGATCGGGTGAAGTATGGGAGCCTTGTATAATGATATGCATGTTTGTTTTATAAATTCACAAATTTTACTATACATTATGTATGTTCATGTATGAATAATATACTTCAATAAGATTTTAGTTAAAAAAAGACAGAGAGAGATGGAAAACGATATTCCATGCAAACAGTACTCGAAAGAAAACTGGAATGGCTATACTACGATCAGGCAAAACAGATCTTAAGACAAAAATTGTTATTAGGGGGAAAAAAGGACACTTTATAATGTTAAAAAGTGACGGTTAACACATCAGGGAGATAAAACAACTATAAACATACATGCACCTAAGAACAGACCCCTGAAATACACAAAAAGTAACAGACTTGAAGGGAGAAATACACGTAATTCAAGTTATAGAGACTTCAATGACCCACTTCCAATCATGAAAAGAAAAGAAGATCAATAAGAAAATACAATAATTGAAGAACACTATAAACTGAAAGACCAAATAGACATCTACAGGACTCTCCAACCAATGAGAGCAGAATACAGACTCCTTTCAAGTATACACGGAACAGAAAATTCTCCAGCCTATATACACTACATGCTAGATCATAAACCAAGCCACAAAAAATCCCAAAGGTCTGAAACCATACAAATCATTTTCTCTGACAACAATGGAATGAAACTAGAAACCAATAACGAAAAGAAATGGGAAGGAGAGCAGATGTAGCTCAAGTGGTTGAGTACCTAACTTCCCATTTACGAGGACCCAGGATCAATCCCTGGTACCTACAAAAACAAAACAAACAAACAAATGAAAAAAACAACTCTCCCTGGGGAGCAGATGTAGCTCAGTGGTTGAGCACCTGCTTCCCATGTACAAGGTCCTGGGTTCAACCCCTGGCAGCTCCTTAAAAAAAAAAAGAAGTCACAAATATGTAGAAATTAAACAAAACACAACATACCAAAACTTAAGAGAGCAGCTAAAGCCATTCTTAGCAGGAAATTCACAGCTGTAAAGGAAGGCCTAGGTTAAAACAGAAGAAGTATCTCAAATCAATAACCTAACACTCTACCTTAAGAAACTGGAGAATGCAAACTGAACCAAACAAAAGCAAGGAAACAGATCAGGGCATGCCAGGCCCCGCCGAGCCACACAGCAAGATGATGACGTAACAGGAGAGTGATACAAGGGAGAGCCAAGATGAGACGTGCCGAAAAACCAGGAACGGAGGCGGCACAGGTGGCAGAATGCCTCTCGCCGACATCGGAGGTCCCCAGGGTCGAACCCTGGTGAAGACAGGAGGAAAAGGATGAGAAGAGACGGCAGGAAACAGACACAGAGAATTACTCAGCTAATGTACACAAAACAGCAAAAACGGGGGGAGGGGAGGTTAAAATGGATTTTTTTTTTAAGTAAATAAATAAATCTAAAAAACAAAAAAAAATTGTATGCCAACAAATTAGATAACCTAGATTAAACAGGCAAATTCCTAGACAGACACAAACCACCAAAACCGACTCAGGAAGAAACAGAATCTCTGAATAGACCTATAACAAGTACAGAGATTGAATTAGGAATCAGGCATATCTCACAGTCCAACAACACACAGAGCAAAAGCACATTCTCCCCTGCTGATCCTTCAGCTGACTGCAGTCCCTGACAAGATGTAATTACAGCCTGTGTGAGAGACCCTGAAGCAGAGGACCTACAGAAACTATGAGGGAAGAAATGTTTTAAACCACACACACACACACACACACACACACACACACACACCACAAAGAAAAGCACAAGCCAAGACGGTTTCAATAGTAAATTCTACCAAACACTTAAAGAAGAATTAACATCAATCCTTCCCCAAATTTTTTTTAAAATAGAAGAGATAACACTTCCCAACTCATTCTATGAAGCTAGTGTTACAGTAACACCAAAACCAGAAAAAGATAACACAATATAGGAAAGTACAGAACAATATTCCTTATGAATAAAGGTGTAAAAATCCTAAACAAATACTAGTAAACTGAATCCAGCAATGTATAAAAAGGACTATACATTATGAGCAACTGGGACTTATCCCAGGAATACAAGGTTGATTCAGCATACAAAAAATAATCAATGATGGATCAAAGAACTAAACGTTAAACAGAAAACTATAAAACTGCTCGATCACAGGAGAAAATCAAGATGACCTTAGGGTTAGCAAAGACTTTTTAGATACAATACTAAAAGCATGATCCCTGAAAGGAAAAATTAAGTTGGACTTCATTCAAATTAAAAATGTCTGATTTGCAAAACACGTATCTGATAAAGGACTTAAATCCAAAATGTATTTTTTAAAAAACTCTTAAAACAATAAGAAACACCTCAATTATAAAATGGGCAAAAGATCTTAATTGATACCTCACAAAAGAAGATAAATAGATAGCAAATAAGCAAATGAAAAAAAACACCCAACATATGTCATTACAGAATTGCAGATTAAAGCAACAATGAAATACCACTACCCACACAATGCAGTGGCTAAAATCCAAAACACTGACAATACCAAATGCTCTTTAGAATGTGGAACAACAAGAACTATATCATTCATTGCTGGTAAGAATGAAAAATGGAACAGCCATTTTGGAAGACAGATTTGAGCTTTATTTCAAAGCTAAACATAGGCTTAACCATACAATCCAGCAAACATGCTCCTAGGTATTTACCCAAATGAGTAAAAAGCGTATATCCACTTGAAAACCTACACATAAATGTTAAAAGCAGCTTTATTTATAATTACCAAAAATTGAAAGCAACCAAGATATCTCTCTATAGAAAAGATAAACAAACTGTGGTATAGCCATATAATGGAGTAAAAAGAAGAACTTCAAATGAATATTGCTAATTGAAAGAATCTAGTCTGAAAAGGCTACAGAGTATAGACTCCATCTAACATTGTGGAAAGGGCAAAACTATAAAGATGGTAAAAAGATCAGTGGGGGAAGAGAGGGAAGGGTGACGCACAGAGGTTATTTGGAGCAGAGCAACTATTTTGAATGCTACTGTAAGGGTGAGATACATAAAAGTATACATTTGTCAAAACCCAGAGAACTATACGACATAAAAAGTGAACACTAATCTAAACTAGACTTTAGTCAATAATGATATTGGTTCCTCAACTGTAACAAATGTACCACACTAATTTAAAATGTTAAAAATAGGGCAGGAAAACAAACGTGGCTCAAGCAATTGGGCTCCCATCTACCATATCGGAGGTCCAGGGTTTGATTCCCTGGGCCTCCTGGTGAAAGGCAAACTGGTCCGTGCAGAGTGCTGGCCCACACAGGATTGCTGGCCCGTGCGGAGAGCTGGTGCAGCAAGATGACACAACAAAAAGAGACACAGAAGAGAGACAATAAGAGACACAGCAGACCAGGGAGCTGAGGTGGCACAAGAGACTGAGCGCCTCTCTCCACTCCGGAAGGTCCCAGGATAGGTTCCCAGGGCCTCCTAAAGAGAAGACAAGCAGCAAAGAAGAATACACAGAGAGCAGACAGCGAGTGCAAAAACAACAGCAGGGGGAGGGGAATAAATAAATACATCTTTAAAAAAAAAAAAAAAAAGGGCAAAGTGTGTCCAAGTGATAGGGAGGAGATATGTGAGAAAATTCTCTATGTTTCTGCTCAATTTTCTTCTAAACCTAAAATCACTCTTAAAAAGATAGTCTGTTAATTTTTAAATGCATGAAAACAACAAAGAATAGACTGAAGAGACAAAGAAATGAAAAGCAAAATCAATGTAATTCAAGATATTAACAGAATAAAGGACAAAAACCACATGATCATCAAATAGATACAGAAAAAGCATTTGACAAAACCCAAAACTCTTTCATGATAAAATTCAACAAACCAGGGTTAGAAAAAAACTTCTTCAATCTGATGAAGAGCATCCTGAGAACATCCCATGGGGAAAGAATGAAAGCTTTCCCCATGAGATCAGGAACAAAGCAAGGATGTCTGCTCTTGCCACTTTTATTCAACAGAGTACTGAAGTTCTAGCCAGGGCAATTAGGCAAGGAAGAGAAATAAAAGACATCCAGATTGGAATGAAAGAAGTAAAATAATCTCTATTTGTAGGGCGTGATCTTGTATATAAACAAACTGAAAAATCCACAATAAAACTGTCAGAATAAACAAGTACAGCAAAAACGCAGGATTCAAGATCAATATAAAAGACCAACTGTGTTTCTTTTTTTTTTTTTTTTTTTTTAAAGATTTATTTATTATTTATTACATATCCCCCCCCCCTTTCTGCTTGCTCTTGCTGTGTGTCCATTCTTCTGTGTTTTTCTATGTCTGCTTCTTGTCTCCCCCCGTCCCCGCGGCGACGTGCCGAGTCGGCCCTCCACGGCGGTGGCTCGTTCCGTTCCAGGGTGGCTCCATTCC
>PVKH010021487.1:0-14316 GCA_004027955.1 Chaetophractus vellerosus | reverse complement strand
TTTATCATGTGGCAGCTAACTTTGGTGAGAAAGCACCTGTTATCCTGCCTTGAGTTGGACATTTCACAATCTTGGAATTGAAAGCTTTTACCCCAAATAAATTCCCATTATAAAAGCCAACAGATTGCAAATACTTTGCATCAGCAGCCCTTTGGGAAACTGAGACAATGCCCCACTCCTTAATTTTCCGCCGAGGGTGCTTGTTGCGGAATATGACCAGTCTTTGATAAAACCTCCAGATCAACTCAGTACTGTGTCTAAAGAAACGAACCATTAGCCAATTGATTAGGGTCCAGATTGTACTTTTTTTTTAATGTTGTTTTTTTATTTAAGATTTATTTATCCCTCCCTCCCCCCACTCCCCGTTCTTGCTGTTTTTGTGTCTGTTTGCTGGGCAATTCTCTGTGTATGTTCTCTTCTCATCCTTCTCCTCCTGTCTTCACCGGGATTTGATCCTGGGAGCCTCTGATGTGGGATAGAGGCATCCTACCACCTGTGCCACCTTAGTTCCTGGTTCTTTGGCGCATCTCGTCTTGGCTCTCCCTTGTGTCACTCTCCTCTTATGTAATCATCTTGCTGCGTGGCTCGTGAGGCCTGACGGCACACCCACACATGGGGCTTGGCGGCACACCCATGCGCAGTCTGGGGTCCTCACCCGCTCACAGGGCCTGATGGCGCACCTGCTGGCAGGGCCTGGTGGCCCGCGTGCCTTCTATATTTTCCTTTTTAAAATTTTTACTGGGAGGTCCTGGAGATCGAACCCAGATCCGTCCATATGGGAGACGGACACCCAACCATTTGAGCCACATCTGCCCCCCAGATTGTACTTTTTAATGATTATTTGTTTTTAAGTGAGATAGCCCACCTTCATCAAAGCTTCTGATGGTTGGCATTTCCCAAACATGTTTTTATAGGCTGGTATTTCATTTTGAGTAGCTCCTTGTAGTTTTATAAAAAGTAATCTTTGCTTACAGAGGAACATTAGGGCTCAAGTTCATGAGTAGTTGATTCTTTGCCCTGGTGCTTTCTCTGCAAAGGAATGCTTTAAGTATCGATGTAGAAATGACTCTTCTGGGGATAATGAAACCAACTTTCAAAACTTCCACAGGACACATACTGAAACCCGTGGGAGGGACCCAGTACTGAATAAAGTCGGGTTGGGGTTGGTGCGGCGACCGTGGGAGCTTCTGGGAGAAGGGTCCACGGGAATTGGTGCTGCTGACCTCTGATGATCTCACCCGACTGGACAGCAGGCAGGGCTGGAATGCCCCGTGCTGATAGTGACTGGTGTGTGTTCATGCCTGTAGCACCCGACGTGTAGGAGGCTGTGGACTCACATACCATAGACCACACCCGTGTAGCTGCCACTCTGGGTCCATAAAGCCTGTCATCAGTGTTAAATCCCAAACTCCCCAGACCTGAGGTCAAAGGCGTTATATCTTCCGGGTTAGCTGGGATTTACAGTCCCTTGTGGGCTGTATACTGGCAAGGCACTTGCGCTGGGATTTTCTTCTTTCTTGTATTTATCAGAAATGAGATATGTGCCTCTTCCCCCCATTTTTAAAATCCTGCTTCACTTATTCAGGGGCCTGGGGGACCCAGGTTTCTTTATATATATGTATGTACATATATACATATTCATATATATTTTATCTGTGTGACACTGATATTGTCTCCATTCTAGTCCATCTGCTAATACTCAGGTACACACCAGCCTAGGTCCTTCCAGGGGAAAGGTGAGGCGCATGAGGTGGCGGTGGAGACAGGCAACCGCTCTGACAGCGGAAGCCCCTACAGCTGCAGCAGGATGGAGACCTGACCTCTGGAGGGAAGACAGCTGTGGTCTTCCAAACATGGTGGTGGGGCTGAGAAACGGGCTTCTTTGAGGTGCCCGTTGGCCTTCAGTGTTTGTCAGAAACCTTCATGAAGGTGACGACATTTCCGTTCCCAAATCACTTGGAATTACGTGTTGAGAATCTTGGGCTAGTGAATGAAATGTGAAGTGGGAAGAAGGGGCGATCCTGTATGTTTAAAGAGTGGGAAGAACCAGGTAGGAACCTGCCCTGAAAAATGGGACCTTAACCCTTTGTGTATAGCCAGTCATTGCCTTTGTATGAAGCCTTGGGTGCCGAAGCTACAAAGTTCCAGAAGGACCCAAGCTGCTTACTCTAAGACAGAGACAGCAAACTTTCTGCAAAGAGCCCAAGAGTAAATATTTTAGCTTTTGTGGGCCATAGAGTCTCTGTCACAACTACTCAACTCTCTGTATTCATACAAAAGCAGCCGCAGACAATATGTGAATGGATGAGCCCGGCTGTGTCCTAATAAAAAGTTATTTTCGGAAGCAGGCAGCTGGCCGGATTTGCCGACCCCTGCTCTAAATTACACTCTGTGAGAAACAGTATCTTCACAGGGTTTTGGGTTCAAGTAATAATGGGGCTGGCCTTTCCAAGGGAATGTGATGCTCTCTGAGTCAGGAGGGAAGCTGAGAAGTTAAGAGGTAAGTCTAAGACAAGCAGGAAGGAGGGAGAAAAAGGGAAATGTGACCCTTTGAGGGATATATTCAGTGATGGGCCAAAAAGAAAAGAGAAATTTAGGGATCTTCTGTAATTAGTGAGTTAATATATGCAGAAGTTCTTTCAGGCTGTAAAGCAAATATTGACTTTTACAATTGCATGGTTTAGGCAATGTCAGTAGTCAACATACCAGCCCACCAGTCTTAGTCTCTTCTTTTCATGTTTGAAAACTGTCCACTAGGTGTCAGCATAACCCAGAGAATTCTCAAGAATTGAGCTTAATGAGCCCTCAGGCACTCAGTGTTTTTTGGGAGCAGATGTTCTCTAAATAGTGCATGCTCCATTGGAAAAACAAGGGATTTAATTTAATTAGCCTTCATCTCAATAACAACAGTTTTATAATTCGTGCCAACAGACTTTTGTTAGCTTCTTGTAAAATGCTTTTTTCCCCCTCAGGGTTCTTAGGGACTGTAGAATGTGCACAAACAAAAAGCAAACAAGCCCACGGTTCAAATAAGAGGCAGTGTTTGTGCATGTCAGTTAAGAAAAATCACGTATTACAACAGTTTTCAAACCAGACCCCATGGCAGAGAGTCCTTCAGCATGGTGTTGCTGGCTGCAGTCTGTCCCCCAGTAGTGGCTTTGAGACCCCTCAGCTCCCCCACCCCCACCCCAATCTCCCCACTGTCCTCACCAGCTGGGTAGCTCCCCAGAAGCCCAAGGATGAGAAAATGTACCAGGGCCTCCTCAGGACTGGACTCCTTCTGGCCTCCGTTGAGGCCCTTGCAAATACTCCAGCAAGGGAGGCCCAGGAGGTGCCGCCGATGAATTAAAGGTGGGGCAAGGGTGCAATGATAGTAGGTGCCTAGTTTTTCCCTGATATCCAGGCCTTTGACTCTCTCAGACTCATACAGCATAATATGGGTAAGTCGGTGTAACGTTTCTGGAAGGTCATTTTGTAACCAGTTATAAATTTTAATGCATGTTATCTTTGAACAGCAGTTTCGCTTCAGGGAATTTATCATGACGAAAACACCATGAATATGAGAAGAGAATATGTTCAAGGATAATCATGGCAGCAGCAGAATAAAAAAACTTAGAATTAGTTTAAATGTCCGGCAACAGACTAGTATGCAATTATTAATAATATTGGGGTGACTTTTTTGACATGGAAAGATATTCATAATATAATATGAAGTTGAGCAGGTTGTGAAACAAGATGGGCAGTGGGATCCCATTTTGTCGAATGGTTCTTGGCTGTACTCATGGACAGAATGCTTTTGGCAAGGAGACACTCCCAGGTATTAACAGAGATTGTCTTTGGGCAGTGGCATTGTCATTGTAACGTTTTTCTTGATTATCTGTGTTTCCAAAATCTTCTAGCATGGGTAGGCACAATTATAGAAAAGACAATAACTGCCTCAGCTCCAAGTTTCTGACTTTGCGGCTGTTGAAGAAAAACATGTTTGTTTATTTTTTAATGCAGTCAGTTTTTTTTGCTGTCACAGTCGTAAGCTACAGCGTGATTGTTAATAAGTGTTTATTCAACTTGAAACTGTTAGACTTTCTCATTAGGGCCATTTCAAAGAGGCAGATGGCAGGGTGGGGGGATAGTTTTTGCTCTCATCTCTGCTCTCAAGAGCTGCTTGGCTGTAAGCACCAGCAACTGTGTTCTGAGAAGAGTCCCTGAAGAGCTTGAGAAAAGCAGAGGAAGAAGTGAGAATTATGGTCAAGACTGGTGTTTCCTGATATATATATATCGATGATATATCAATATCAATGTATTTTTTAATTTTAGGCATTTATTTCTTTGTTACATTTATTTAAAACAGCTGTGTACAAATCACTATAGTTTCAACGCCATTCTTTTACTTTTAGCAAAAGTTTATTTGAGATAGTTGTTACCTTGGTCAATGGTGTTGAACTGTCACCCACAAAAGGTGTTGGTTCCAAGGGTGACATCTAAGCGATAAATTTCAGATTTAAATAGCTGCTTATATATACTCAAATATACAGAAAGAATCTGGAGAAGCGCATGTTTGTGTGTAGGCTCTGGGCCAGACTGCTTGAGTTTTATTTTTTATATGGTTTTGTTTTTGTATTAGAGAAGTTGTGGTTTACAAAAAAATCGTGCACATAATACAGGGTTCCCATATACCACCCTGTGTTAGGGTACGCTAGGGAACAGAACCAACAGGAGATGTTTATTGTATATATATATATGTATATGTAAATATTATGAGATTTTTTTAGTAGGAACTGGCTCATGCAACTGTAGGGATGGGCAAGTCCAAATTCTGTAGTTCAGGCCATACCTGAGAACTCCAGTGAAGGTCCTCGATTAATTCCCCAGGAGACGCTGGCTGGCTGAAATAGAGAAGGAAATGCTCCCTTTATGACTGATTGGATGAGACTTCTCTGATGGTTGAAGGCAGTCTCCTCAGTTGATTTGTAGGTAATCATCCATAGATGCAATCAACTTAATGATGATTTAAGTGCATGAAATAGCCTTCAGGAACAATCAGGCCAAGTGCATGCTTGATCAAACTGGGCACCATAACCTGGCCAAGTTGACACTTGAACTTAACCATCACAGTTCACCCCTTGTCAACTTGGCAGCCATACACATCTTACACTATATTTAATCTCAAAATAGTAACGGTCATATTTTTGCCTAACAATACTCAACCATCCCGTATACAACCAGAAATGCACTATATATATATATATATATATATATATATATATATATATATATACACACACACACAGAGATAGACTCATAGCAAAACAAGGGATAAAAATTCATAATCATTACAGTCCTCGTTTCTGTAACTGGTGATGTGGTCATAGTTTGTATTTATCACTACCTTCTTCCACTACCTGTTCCATGTTCCTGTTACCCTCAGCAAGCACCTCAGCTCGACATGGTTCTTTGCCTGATGGAATGACCCAACCCTTCATTCCTAAAGTTTCTGGGCCATTGTTAGTCCTGCCTGGATTGGGTTGTTGCAGTTTTCCATTGACTTCAATCACAGGGCATGGTAGTACTAAGGGATGCCCTAGGAGATCTCCTGTATTCCAGGCAAACACTTCTTTACCTCCATCATGTAGGTGCAGTTCTATTTCCCCTTGATAGTATCAGGCACCCCAGCCAGTACAGTAATTCCCTTCTTTACCTGTTGATTCAGAGGCATGAGGAGCCCAAAGTGGTTGGGTGACAGTCTAAACTTCCAACTCAATGGAATCGTTGTGTCTCCTGGTTAGAAACACCCTTCTTTTGAAACTAAGATCTGTAGGCAGTAGAGCTTAGGATTGCAGGGACAGGAAGCAAAAATTTTCCTAGTGAATCATTAGGGGTAATAGTGAGTAGTACCATTCCCATTTCCACACCTTGATTCTTAGACCTGTGAGAAAAAGCACCATAGAGTGGATGCTGATTTAGAGTATATCTGCCTCCTAGAGAACATTGCCCCAGCCCTGCAAGGTATTGCCACCCAGTTGGTGCTGTAATTGAATCTTCAAAAGGCATTCCACAGTTCTGTCAGTCCACTGCTTCAAGATGATGGGGACATGGTAAAACCAACGAATTCCATGAGCATGTGCCCATTCCCGTGCATCATTTGCTATTAACTGGGTTCCTTGATCAGAAGCAATGCTGTGTAGAATACCATGCCAGTGTCTAAGATATTCTGTAAGTACATGGATGATAGTTTTAGCAGAAGCATTGTATGCAGGGAAGGCAAACCCATATGCAGAGTATGCGTTTGTTTCAGTTGGAACAAAATGCTGCCCCTTCCATGATGGAAGTGGTCCAATGTAATCAACCTGATCACCTTCAGGGAATGGTGCCATATCAGTGACTGAGTGTTGGACTCTACTTCTGGCAGATTGGGTACTCAGTAGTGGCTGTAGCCAGTTGGCCTTGGTGAGTGGAAATCCATGTTGCTGAGCTCATGCATAACCTTCCTCCCTACCACCATGTCCACTTTGTTAATGAGCCTATTGGGCAATGACAGGAATTGTTGGGGAAAGAGGCTGACAGATATCCACAGAATGGGTCATCTTATCCACTTGATTATGAAAATCTTCCTCTGCTGAAGACAAACTCTGATGAGCATTCATGTGGGGCACAAATATCTTCATGTTTTTTGCCCACTCAGAAAGGTCTATCCACATACTTCTCCCCCTGACCTTTTTGTTACCAATTTTCCAATTATGTTCCTTCCAAGTTCCTGACCATCCCATCAAACCATTGGTGATAGCCCATGAATCAGTGTACAAACACACATCTGGCCATTTCTCCTAAGCAAAATGAACAAGCAGGTGCACTGCTTGAAGTTCTGTCCACCGGGATGATTTCCCTTCACCACCATCCTTCTGGGATATCCCAGAAACAGGTTATAGTGCTATAACTGTCCACTTTTTGGTATTACTGTATATTGTGCAGAACTGTCTGTAAACCAGGACTGAGTTTTCTCTTCCTCAGTCAACTGATTGTAAGGGACTCCCCAAGAGGCCATAGCTCTGGGGTGGGAAAGAGGTAAAGTGTCAGGAATGGGGGCCGTGGCATTTGGGCTACTTCCTCACATAGCTTGTGCCTTCAAGGTTTGCTCAAGACCTCTTGCATACATACCACTTTCATTTTATGATAGAGAGCTGCTGTGCATGCCCAACTTTATGGCTTGGTGGGTCAGACAACACCCAGTTCATGATACGCAACTCAGGTGTAATAGTAATTTGGTGGCTCATGGTTTAGGGTTCATTTTCTACTAAGGCCCAGTAACAGGCCAAAAGCTGTTTCTCAAAAGGAAAGTAGTTATCTGCAGAGGATGGCAGGGCTTTGCTCTAAAATCCTAAGGGTCTGCATTGTGATTTTCCTATAGGAGCCTGCCAGAGGCTCCAGAAGGCATCTCTATTTGCCTTCGAAACTTCCAGCACCATTGGATCTGCCAGATCATATGGTCCAAGTGGTAGTGCAGCTTGCACAGCAGCCTGGACTGTCTCAGAGCCTCCTCTTGTTCTGTCCCCACTCAAAATCAACAGCTTTTCTGGTTACTTGGTAAATGGGCCAGAGTAGCACACACAAATTAAGAATATGTTGTTTCCAAATTCCAAAGAGATCAACTAGGTATTGTGCCTCTTTTTTGGTTGTAGGAGGGGCTATAGCTTATCCTTCCCCTTAGAAGGGATATCTTGGTGATATCCCTTGCCCCATACCCTGGACACCTAGAAATTTCAATAAGGTGGGAAGACCCTGGAATTTTGACGAATGTATCTCCTACTCTCTGACACGCAAATACCCTACCAATAAGTCTAGAGTAGTTGCTACTTCTTGCTTGCTAGATCCAATCAACATGACCACATAATGAACCAGTGTGATGTCTTGTGAGATGAAGAGAGGATCAAAGGTTCAAGGTGCCCGCGTACAATATTATGACATAGGACTGGAGAGTTGATACATCCCGGAGGCAGGATGGTGAAGGTATATTGCTGGCCTTGCCAGCTGAAAGCAAACTGTTTCCGGTGGTTCTTACTAACAACATTTGAGAAAAAAAGCATTTGCCAGCTCAGTAGCATCATACTGGTTACCAGGGAATGTGTTGATTTGCTCAAGCAGTGATACATGTGGAACAGCAGCTATAATTGGAGTCACCACCTGGTTAAGTTTACAATAATCCACTGTCATCCTCCAAGAGCCATCTGTTTTCTGCACAGGCCAAATAGGACAGTTGAATGGGGATGTGGTGGCAGTCACAACCCCCACATCCTTAAAGTCCTTGATGATGACACTAATCTTGGCAGTCCCTCCAGGAATGCTGTATTGCTTTTGGTTGACTATTTTGCTAGGTAGAGGCAATTCTTTTGGCTCCCACTTGGCCTTTCCTGCTATAATAGCCCTCATTCCACAAGTCAGGGAACCAATGTTCATTCTTTTTCTTTTTGGTTTTCTTTTCCTTTTTTTTTAAGCCCCTAAATTCTATGGCTTTATGAAGCATCAGAGAAACATAAATGCTGTTCTGTACACTTTGTAAAGCAAGAAATAAACTCACAAGGCCACCACCCAGGGACTTCCCTAAGCTGCTTCTGTTCTACCCAGCAGGCATGGCTTTGGGACCTCCAATGGGGGCTGCACAACTGAGGTCCACAGCTTCCCCTGCATGTGTTCCTGGGGGGCTGGGCTGTGGCTTCAAGGCGTTGTGTCCTCTGCTGCTTCAGCCTGAGAAGTCAGGGAACCACTCTGCCAGTTGCTTAGTATGTCTATTCCAGTATGCATTCTGGACTTGGAGAAATAACCACAGAACGGGTTAGGTGACCCACTGGGAAACCACTGTGAAAGGGACCTGGGCTAAACTCCATCAATCACCTAACTTCCAACAGCCCCAACTTTGGTGGACCACAGTGACTTTTTAGGTCTGCTGGAATTAATATCACTTCTGAGCCAGTGTTTAATAATCCTTGAAATGTTTGATCACTTCCTTTTTCCCCAAAGCACAGTTATCCTGGTAAGAGACTGTAGGTCTCTTTGGGGAAGGTTGGAAGGAAGAGTAACAATATAAATTTTTGGCAGTGTAGCAGGGTCTTTTCCCAAGGGGATCTGGCCTTTCCTTCATTCAAGTCAGGGAGTTGATTAAGGAGCTATGATTCCATGTTTTTGTAGTTCACGTTAGATATTTGTTCATTCACTCTTCTGATTATCAGATCAAGCAAGAATTTAGTAGACTGTCCAACTATTTTACTTCTAGGTAACCCATCATCTTCTAGCCAACGCCATAGATCTCTGCAAGTAGACTATTGTGATTACTGCTTTAACCCTGTTGTCCCTCATGGTAGCCACATTCACCTTATCTTTGTTGATTAAGTGCTGCCACTTTGCTTTTGACAACCCAGGATCTGATCATCCCCATTGTGTTTAAGGATCCAAGTTCGGTGGCAGCAGTTCCCACAGTAATATCTGACCTACAGAGAAGAGTGAGCACAGAGCTCTTCAAGGATAATGGAGTTAATCTCACAAATTTATTCCTCACAGTCCTGGTGAAAGGTGTGTCCTGTGGACATTCCTGGGGCATGTGAGCATGTCTTTCATGATAAATTCTCTCTAGCGTTCCAGTCTCTCTGAGCCCTTGGAGCCCCTCTTCCACATTATACCAGGACACTTCTGTCTGGTTTTAGGCAGGGGAGGCCACCTTTTGGTCCATGCTTCAGCCAGCCACTGGAACAAACCGTTAGAGTCCTTTCTAACCCCTCAATCGTCAACATTGAATCAAGAATCTCTGCTTAGGGAAGCAGATGTGGCTCAAGAGGTTGAGCATTCATCTACCATATGGCGGGACTGGGGTTCGATCCCTGGGACCTCCCGGTAAAATTTTTAAAAAATTTTAAAAAGGGGAGAGCAGGCGAGCCGGGCCTGCATGTGGCAAGCCAAGCCACGCAGCAAGACGATGATGCAACAAAAAGAGAGACTTGTGGGAGAGCCAAGGCAAGGCATGCCAGAAACAAACAGGAACTGAGATGGCTCAGGTGCCTCTTTCCCAAATTGGACGTCCCTGGAATCAAATCCTGGTGAAGCCTGGAGGAGGAAAAATGAGAAGAGAAGGCATGAAACAGACACACAAGATCACCCAGCGAATGGACACAGACAGCAAGTGGGGGGGAGGGGGGAAGGGACTCATAGAACTGTATACCAAAAAGAAAAAAAAGAAAAGAATCTCTGCTTAATGGGGCCATATCAATAAATTCAGCCTGATCCAACTTTATGTTCCTTCCACCATTATCCCATACCCTTAATATCCATTCCCACACATATTCCACTGATTTCTGTCTATATAAATTGGAAAAACCATACAGTTCTTTTGGGGTGTAGTGCATCTCCTCGTGGGTCACTTTGTACCTCACCTTTTGGGGCCTGTCTAGTTATAGGTCTAGAAGAAAAGGATGGTGGGGGTGGATCATGAGAAGAATTAGAAGTGTTTTGCAAGCCAGCTACTGGAGGACATTCCACTGGTGAAACAGATTCATCTGGTGAAACAGGATTAATATCTTCAGACAGAGGAGTGAGGGCTGTTTGCTAAGGGGAGGTGGTTACAGGTTTAACAGGCACAACAGGGTTAATCTCTTCAAGTGGAGGTTGGATGGCAGATTCCTCAGGGCAGACTGGAGGTCAGGAGGCTGTTTCATCAGGGCAGATCATTACAGGCTTATCTGGCAAAGAGCAGAATCTAGGGTTTCAGTGTCCCCACTGTTATTATTATCAATCCATATGTCCCCATTCCAATTTTCCAGATTGCCTTCCTTTCCAATTAATGCCCTCACTTTAACAGCAGATACCCTGCAAGGTTGGGAATTCAATTTATGTTGTATTTCAGCCACTCACACAAGGAGACTTAGTCTGATTTTCAGAATTCTTACATCTGTGGCTACATGAAATAAGATTTTCTTTCAAGGCACACATAAAAACTTTCATATTCTTCATGCAACACTTAATTTGGGAATTTGAAGCCTTGAGCTCATCCCTTTTGTTTACAGCTGTATCCAGCATATTTAGTAGTAACCAGCCAACATCATTATACTTTTTAACTCCACAAAACTCTGTTAAGGGGTCAAACAACTCTCACCCAGAGCCTTGCCTCTTATAAGTATTTGAATAGCCATATCTCATGGTGATATTTTGCATATCTCTGTTGCCAGTTCAGGCCATAGACTATCAGTGCCATCTTGATTGTTGGATATAGAGTCATTAATACCTTTGAATCTAATCAGGTTAGAGAACCAATTCCAAAAACCCAAGAAGCAACTCAGAAATCTCATCCTTAAGATTCTGTTTCTCAGGAACCACTTTCAATACCAAAATCTGTATTAGGGTTCTCTAAGAAAACAGAACTCGCATGCTATATATCTATATGTCTATATCTATATCTATATCATCTATATATATATCTGTATACACACAGATATATAATTATGAGATTTTTTTTTTTTGGGGTGCCAAGGCCAGGGATTGAACCTGGAACCTTGTAGGTGGGAAGCTGGTGCTCAACCACTGAGCCACATCGGCTCCCATGAGTTGGTTTCTTTGTTTGTTTGCTTGTTGTTTTTTGTTTTGTTTTGTTTTGTTTCATTTTGTTTTTAGGAGGCACTGGGAACTGAACTGGGGACCTCCCATGTGGGAAACAGGTGCTCAACAGCTTGAGCCACATCCACTCCCTAAGATTTTTTTATAGGAATTGGTTCCTGTGACTTTGGGGACAGGGCAAGTCCAAATTCCATATGACAGGCCACAAGATTTCAATGAATTCCCCAGGAGAAACTGGCCAACTGAAGTAAAGATGGAAGTTCTCTCTTCTGGCTGCTGAAATCATCACTTCTCCCTTTCAAGGCCTTCAGCTGATAGAATGAGACTTCTCTCGTGGTTGAAGGCAATCTCAGTTGATTGTAGGTGTAACCATCCATAGATACAATCAACCTAGGATTTTAGTGCACAAAATATCTTCCAATAACATTCAGGCCAGTGCTTGCTTGACAAAACAATTGGATACCATACCCTGGCCAAGTTGACACATAAACATAGCCATCACAAACTCTTATTTTATTTATTTATTTTACTTTACTTTATCCATTTTAACCCCCTGCCCCCCATTTGCTGTTTTGTGTCCATTTGCTGGGGAATTCTCTGTCTGTTTCCTACCCTCTCTTATCATCCTTCTCCTCCTGTCTTCACTGGGATTCGATCCTGGGGACCTCTCGTGGGAGAGAGGCATTCTGCCACTTGTGCCACCTCAGTTCCTGGTTTTTCAGCATGTCTCGTCTTGGCTCTCCCCTGTGTCTCTCTCCTATTACGTCATCATCTTGCTGTGTGGCTTGGCGGGGCCTGGTGGCGCACTCGCGCTCAGGTCCTGGCAGCACACGCACCTTCTATATTTTTCTTTATCAGGAGGCCCCGGGGATCAAACCCAGGTCCCTCCATATGGCAGACGGACGCCCAACCATTTGAGCCACATAACAGCCCCAAACCCTGTTATTAACACCTTGTGCTGTGTGGTACCATTTGTTACAATTGATGAAAGCACATTTTTATAATTGTACTGTTAATTATATTCCATGATTTAATTTAGGGTTCACTATTTTGTGTAATTACATCAAATTAAAAAAATTATTTTAGTAACATATATATGAACTAAAATTTACACTTTTTTTTTTTTTAGGAGGTACTGGGGATTGAACCCAGGACCTTGTACATGTGGAACAGGCACTTAACCACTGAACTGTATCCACTCTCCAGTGAGAACTGATTTTTTTTGTTTGTTTTGTTTTTAGGAAGTAGTGGAGATTGAAACTGGGACCTTGTACATGGGAAGCAGGCACTCAACCACTTGAGCTACGTCCGCTCCCCAAAATTTCCACTTTTAACCACAATTCATTGCTGTTAATTATATTCACAATGTTGTGCTACCATCACCACCATCCATTACCAAAACTTTACATCATCCTAACCTGTGGTGGAAGATGGACTGTGGTTAACAGGACAAATATGAGAACATTCTCTCGTGTACTGTAGCATACTAATACAGGGTGTTACTAATCAAGTGGGGTTGGGGGAAAATATACCAAATGTAAGATATGGGCTATAGTTACTAGTAATATTTTGATGATGCTATTTCATAGTTTGTAACAAAAGTTTCACAACAATGCAGTGTTGGTGGTGGGGTGATGTATAGGGACCCTGTATGATATATGCATGTTTGTTTTGTAAGTTCACAACTTTTACTATAAACTTATTATGTTCATATATGAATGATCTACTTTAATTTAATTTTTTTATTTTTATTTTTTAAATGTAAGTTGTAGCTTTCCACTTTTTTTTTTTTAAAGATTTACTTTTTATTTATTTATATATCCCCCCCTTGCTGCTTGCTCTTGCTGTGTTCAGTTTGCTTTTTTTGCGTTCTTCTGTGTCTGCTTGTCTCTCCCTGCCGCGGCATCCCGCCAAGTCAGCTCACCACGTGGTGGCTTGCCCTGCCTGCGGTGGCCTGCCCGGCCCGCGGTGGCTTGCCTTCTTGAGGTGGTCTGCCTGCTCGAGGAGGCCCCGGGAACCGAATCCGGGGCCTCCCATGTGGCAAACCGGAGCCCTACCAATTGAGCCACAGCCAGTTCCCAACTTTAACTTTCAAAAAAAAAAAAGAAACAACTTTTCCATCATCCCAAATAGAAACTGTAAATTTTAAGCCTTAACTCCCTATTTCCTATCCCCATCCTGTCTCCTGGTAACCTGTATTCTAGATTCTGACTCTTATGAGTTTGCTTATTCTGGTTATTTCATATCAGTGAGATCATACAATATGTGTCCTCTAGTGTCTAGCTTGATACACTCAACATGATGTCTTCAAGGTTCATCTATATTGTCGCGTGTGTCAGAACATCACTCCTTTTTACAGCCAAATAATATTCCGTTGTGTGTATGTACCACATTTTGTTTATCCTTTCATTGGTTGATAGGCACTTGAGTTGCTTCTGTCTTTTGGCAATTGTGAACAATCCCACCATGAACATCAGTGTGCACATATCTGTTGGAGTCCCTGCTTTCAATTCTTTTGGGTTTATACCTAGAAGTAGGATTGCTGGGTCATATGGTAGTTCTGTATTTACCTTTCTGAGGAGCTGTCAAACTGCCTTCCACAGCAGCTGTGCCAGCAATGAATGAATGTTCCTGTTTCTCCATATCCTTTCTAAAACTTGAAATTTTCTATTTTTGTACTTTTTCATAGTAGTCGTTCTAGTGGGTATGTAATGGCACCTCACTGGG
>PVKH010021486.1:0-14319 GCA_004027955.1 Chaetophractus vellerosus | reverse complement strand
TTTGCGTTTTTCCGTGTCTGCTTGTCTCCCCCTGCTGCGGCATCCCACTGAGTCAGCTCACCGCGCGATGGCTTGCCTGCTCGCAGCGGCTTGCCTTCTCCAGGAGGCCCCGGGAACCAAACCCGGGGCCTCCCATGTGGTAAACCAGAGCCCAACCAATTGAGCCACAGCTGGTTCCCTCCTCTTCCTCTTAAACGCTGTGGGTCAAGCCTCTTGAAACTTGATACTTAAGTGATCCTGTAGTCCTCTCTCTCCTGGCATAGTGCTTGTTTCTTTCTGGGTCTTCCATATCAATCTCAGTTCTTCTGCTTTCTTTCCAATTTCAGCTGTAAGCTATCAGGCAAAATGGCTCACCTCTCCCCACGGACTCCGCTTTTTGCGCCTTCACTTTTCTATCACATGGCAGGATAAAAAATGACAGAGCTCTCTCTTCCTATCTGTCTGAGTGTCCGTTTATATTGGACCCAGCAAGGGGATTCAACCTGAGTCATGCCACCTGATGTAGTCAAATAAAAACTGCCCTAAAGGCTCTCTTAACAGGTAATCTAATCAAGACCCCTCAACTGAATTTAATACAATCAAAGGGTATCACACCCAGAGGAATAGATTAGTTTACAAACAAAATCTTTCTCCTTTTGGGATTCATAAAAAAATCTAAAATTCCCACATGCTCCTTACTTGGGATACTTGTTTCTTTCCAATACAATTTGTGCATTTTTAAAGTTTTTTTTTAAATCAAATTTTATTGAAGTATGTCATTTATACATGAACATACATAAACAATAAATGTATAGTAACATTGAATTTACAAAACAAACATACATATCATCATACAAGGCTCCCATCTCCTCACCACCAACACCTTGAAAAGTTGTGAAAGATTTGACTACTATCGCCCTTATCTTGCATTTGGTGTATTTTTCCCAACCCACCCAATTATTAACACCCTATACTAGTATTATATATTTGTTATTGTTTAGGAGAAAATGTTCTCGTATTTGTCCTAATCACAGTCCAACATCCACCACTGGATTCCCTGTGTTATATAGTTCCATGCTTAGAATAAACCATTCAAGCAATTTGTGCTTTTGAGTTCTCTATTTTCATGAATATACCACGTTTCTAATCACCCATATATCAAAGCTGTGTTCCCACAGAATCCTCCTCCTTTAACCCTTTACAATGAATTGATTTGGAAGCCATGTAGATTCTACCACTTCAAATCTCTCACAACCTTCACATCCTTCTACTTCCTTAGCTGCCACCTACTTCATTGTTTTCATCTCACTACTGTAATAACTTCCTAATTGGTCTCCCAGAATTTTGTCTCTCAGATGCAATTCATCCAATTCACTGCTAGCAGATTAACATGCCCTGAGGGCATATTTGACTGTGTCTTCCTCCCTATTCAAAAGCTGTCAATAGCTCCTCACTGGGTTCTAAATTAAGTATAATTCCTCCTTCTATAATTCAAGGAATGCCCTTCCCAATAAGTATCCTACTCTCTTTTCAGCTCTGGCCCCAACATTTTGTAGTGGAGTCAATAATAGGTCAGTTAGTGTTGCCATAAAAACAGCCCTACCCTTTTCTGCCTTCTTGCTTCTACAATATGTTCCTACTTCTGAAGATATCATTTTTCCCTCTCTGAGATGGACCTTGAAGGATAAGTAGGAATTAATACAACCACATCTATTTCATGAAATCTTTTCTTATCCATCCCTCCTGTTTCAGTTCTCTAGGCTACTCAAGAAATACCCTGAAATGGTTTGGCTTAAGCAATGGGAATTTATTCATTCACATTATTGATACCAGATAAATGTCCAAATCAAAGCACCCTAATGCAATGCTTTTTCTCTGAGGGCTGTGGCATTCTGGGACTGGCTGCTGGTGAACCTTGGTTCCTCTGTTACATGGCAAGGCATGTGGCGGAATCTCCTGGTCTCTTCCTTCTCTTCTGGGTTGTTTCAGGTTCTTGCTTCTTGTGGCATTCTCTTCTTGTCTGAATTTCATTTCTCTTATAAAGAGCTCCAGTAATAGGATTAAGACCCATGGTGACTAAGGTAGGCTACATCTTAACTGAAGTAACCTCATCAAACAGTCCTACTCACAGGGAGTTCACACCCACAGGAACAGACTAACTTTAAAAACATGTTTTACTAGGGTACCTACAACTTCAAACCACCACACTTGCTCTGACAAAAGTTTCATTCTTTCTCTTTTTTGATACTACAGTATTATAGTACTTTGTGCTTTTTTACTGTATTTATTTTACTCTATTATTGTGGATATATATCGAATCCCCTTTTCCCTCCAACAGTACTTCTTTAGACAAGAGCTCTTTTCCTATTCTCAGTCTCAGGTTTGAGTGGAACTTATTCCTCCTTTGTTTTCAAGTGGAACCAATCAACTGCTCTCAAACAACAGTCCTGGGGTTTTGCTTAGGGAAGACAATATTAAGGCCCATAAAGCATAAGAGATATTTTCTGCGGCTTTGAGAACAGAAGCCTCCCATATTTGCCAAAGAAATTCCAAGAAAGTGTATTCTCTCTCTCTTTCTTGGACGGTATGGTGAGGGTGTGAGGTCTAGAATTGCAGAAGATAATCTGGCACACAGAGGAAAGGACCAGCTAAAAGAATCATGGAAAAATTGTGTTATTTTGAACCTCTGAAGCAAACAGTATTTGGAGTCAAGCCTAATTTTGTACTTTTCAGTTATTTAAATCGATAAATTTCTAATTTGAGTCAAGTCGATCTGAGTTAGGTTTCTCAATCCAGGAACGAATTTTTCTTCCTCATTCTAGACATATGGTATCTTCTCCTGGGCCAAGTTTAACGCTACTCTAGTGCATTGAAGAGTGCCTTGCATAGCAGCTTTATCATAGATAGCTTTTAATGGGATTGATTGTGCAACGGAAAAAAATATTTCTATGAATTTAGTTAGACAAAATTTTTAAAAAGAAAATATAATAAATACTAAATGTTTGCTAAATTGAACTGGATATACTGATACTTAGCAAAGACATGTTTTATCAGCAGAGTGATTGTGGAAAATAGTTTTCAAAATCATTTTTTACAATTTAGGTCAGCTACAAAAGTAATCAGCAGGCTCTTTTTGTTAAACCAGAAAATCTTTTCAATAATAAATAATTCTTAGGTATAATCTACAATGGTGAACAACTCTAACTATATAGGCCATTTGTATATTTAACTAAAATAGCAATAGCCCGTTATACAAATGTGTGTTAGTTAGTAAGGGCTACCATGACAAATACTACACACTGGGTTCACTTAAACAGCAAGCATTTATTGGCTCATGGTTTTAGAGGCTAGAAATCCAAAATCAGAATTTCTCTCTGAAATCTGTAGCATTCTGATGCTTGCTTGCCACAATCTTTGGGGTTCTTTGGCTTGCATTTGACTTGCATCTCTGCCTCCTGTCACATGTAGGTCACCCTCTCCTTGTATCTGCTTTTCTGGTTTCTGCTGAATTCTGCCTTCTCACTTTGTTGCCTTCTCTGATTCCACATTTCTTCAGCTAATAAAAAGGTCTCTAGTAATATGGATAAAGGCCCACCCTGATTCAGCTGGGCCACACCTTAACTAAAAATAACATCTTCAAAAGGTCCTATTCATAGATGAAATCACATCCACAATAATGCAGATTATGAACATTTCTTTCATTAGGGTACATAGTTCTACCTGCCCCCAAAATGAAATCACATTTATATTTTAAAAAGCAAAATTAGCAGTGCTCTAAGTCCATACACTTAACTGCATAAAGTCTTTTATAAAGTTCAAAAGCCCTAAGGGTCATTTTCAAGAATCTCAAAATTTATCCTATGTGTGTCTCATCTCAGAGGTGTGTAGAGCCAGACCCTCTCCCTGATTGTGTGGTTCCAAGAAAAAGTCTTACTACTTAACTGGGCCTCGTTCATAAAGGTCCATGCACCCAGAGTTGGAGAGAAAGGAACCGTGTAGGCTACTGTATTGGTTTGCTATTGCTGTGTAACAAATGATCACAGATCTAGCAGCTTAAAACAACATTCATTTATTAGTTCGCATTTCTGTAGGTCAGAAGTTTGACACAGTATAGCTGTGTTCTCTGTTCAGGGTATCACAAGGCTGAAATCAAGGTGTTATCTGGGCTAAGTTTTTACCTGGAGTCATTGCCTTGGAGAAAATCCATGTCCAAGGCATTCAGGTTGGCAGAATTTAGTTCCTTGTGGTTGTAGAACTAAGGTCACTGTTTGCTTGATGGCTGTCAGCCAGAGACAACTATATGACACATAAAACAAACAATACCCAAGGATTTGAACCCTATTCTGGAGGGATCTCAGCATCATAAGGCCACCCACATTTCTTAGCATGTGGCCCCTTCCATCTTCCAACCAACAATGGTACATGAAATCCTTCTCATGCTTCAAATTTCTGACTTTCTCTGCCTCTGATCTCTAGATTCAGATTTAAAGGGCTCATTGGATTGGGTCAGACCCACCCAAATAATCTCCCTAACTATAGGGTCAATTGATTTGGGACCTTAATTATACCTGCAAAATCCCTTCACAGCAGCACCGAGATTGGTATTCGATTGAATAACTGGGAGAAGGCGTATATCCAACCAGGGCTGGAAAATTTGGCAGCCATCTTAGAACTGTGACCAACCTGCCCAACCACCAGGGTGAGATGGAAATCAATCCTTGCACCTTTTCCATTCATTTCTTCTAAATATCAAAGTAGCAACAACACTGAAAATTTCACTCATCAGTGCCGAGACAATTGGCACTTTAGGCACAATGCGATCTCAATTCATACAGAGGGAAAAAATGTATCTTCTCACCACCCTCTCCACCCCATCATCCCATTCCACACTATTGCTCACAAACAGCAATGGCAAAGTTTCAGGTGACACATTTCAATCTAAGCTGTAATCAAAAGTATATGCTGATAAAAATGACATTTAACTCCTCAATCTCAAACATTTTTATTCAAGTTAATGTTGACTTCACCCTAGTCCTCCAGAACAATAGCTGGGTACAGACTTAACATCTCCTAAAGACTATCAAGTTAACATGTTTGTCATAATGACTCTTGAAAATTACACTGTTCTTCAAACAATGATTCCTATATCACTTTCCTATTACTGCTATAACAAATTACCACAAGTTTGGTGATTTAAAACAACACAAATATATAATTTTACAGGTCTTGAGGTCTGAAGTCTAAAATAGGTTGGGGGGGCTGGCTCGATAGCCCAGTGGATAGGGCGCCGGCATACCACATGGGAGGCCCCGGGTTCGGTTCCCGGGAACCTCTCCTAGCGGGCAGACCGCCTTGAGAATGGCAAGCCGCCATGGGTGGGCCAGAGACGCCGTGGGCAGGGCAAAAAGCTGCCACGGACGGGGCAGGTCGCCCGCGAATGGAGCGCAGCCAGCCACCCGCGAACTGAAAGCCAGCCTTGAATGGAAGCAGAAGCCGCCCACAAGCGGGGAAAGCCGCGCCTGCGCAGTGACCAGTCTGGGCGCGTCGCCACAGCGGGGAGGAAGGGGAGATATATAGTAAGATAAATAAATCTTTAAATAAATAAATAAATAAATAAAATAAAATAAAATGGGTTGGGGACTATATTCCCTCTGGAGGTAAGAGTCTGTTTCCTTGCCTTTTCCAGCTTCTGGCGGCCATGTGCATTTCTTGGCTCCTGGCCCCTTCTTCTGCTCTGGGAAGTGAGGGGAAGAAGTGCTCTGTCATGACAGCTCCTACAGGCCACTCTGATCAGGCTCTCCCTTATAAGGACCCTTGTGATTACACTGAGCCCACCTGGGTAAACCAGGACACTCTCCCCATCTCAAGATCCTTAACTTAACCACATCTGCAAAGTCTCTTTTGCCTTATATGATAACATATTCACATGTCTGGGGGATTAGGACGTGGAAATCTTTGGGGAGTGGGGGAATGTTCAGTCTACCACACTCCTTTTTTCAATGTAATGCGTAATGAGCTATAGGAAGTGATATTCTTAAATTATACTTTCAGAGGAAGACATATTCACTCACCAATTTACTCAAACCAGCATTTTCTAGTTTTCTAGGCAGAGAATATTATCTGGAACAAATTTGAATTGCACACATTTGAATGTTTTGCTTCGTGTACCTATGCCAAGTAGGAGAAACGAGAAGCTTGCCTCTTCTACTAATCTTCAGTCTGTCGTACCCCTGTACTATTTCCATTTGTTTTAAAGTGCTCTGTGCTGAAATATATTTTTAGGTGCAGCCTGAGCACAAGATAACCATGAACTCCCAAATGATTGAAAAACTGGTGGAGAAAATGGTGTAGAAAAAGTGAAGAGTACAATAAAACATGAATATATTGCATTTTATGTGTAAACTCAGTACTTTTCAATTGTTATTAAGTCTTAAACTAGTTTTCATTATACAATTGATATATTTACCTCTCTGAGAAAAGTGTTTGATTACCTTGGGTGAAGATAGGATTCACTGCAATTAATGGAATGAGTTTTCATGTAACAGCTCTTTACTTACAGGCAGGGTGTATTAGTCAGGGTTCTCTAGGGAAAGAGAACTGAGTGGAGATATCTGTAAATAGTATGAGACTTTATAAAATTGTCTCATGCAACCATGGGGATGCACAAGTCCAAATTCTGTAGGGCAGGCTGCTAGCCGGGAGCTCCAATGAAGGTCCTGGATGAGTTCCCCAGGACATTCTGGCTGTCTGAAAAAGAGATGGAAATTCTCTCTCTGAATGCTGAAATCACTTCTCCTTTTAAGGACTTCAACTGATTGGATGAGACATCACTCATCGCTGAAGATAATGTCCTCAGTTTAGGTATTAGTCAGCCAAAAGGGTGCTGATGCAAAATACCAGAAATATGCTGGTCTTTATAAAGAGTATTTATTGGGATAGAAGCTTACAGTTACCAGGCCATAAAGCATAAGTTTCTTCCTTCACCAAAGTCCATTACCACGTGTTAGAGCAAGACAGCTGCCGATGTTTTCCAGGGTTCAGGCTTCTTGGGTTCCTCTCTTCCCGGGGCTTGCCTCTCTCTGGGCTCAGGCTTGCTTTGTGCCACAAGCCAGCTGTAGACTATCAGGCAAATGGCTTGCTTCTCTTCCCAGGGCCTTCTCTCTTTCCTCACCACCAAGCTCTTCTGTATGCTATTCCCGGGGCTCCAGCTCAAGACTCCGCATCAGAACTCCAACTCAAAACTGCTCCAACACTGTCCTTTGCCATGTCTTTTATCTTTAAGATCCCACCCACCAAGGGGTGGGGCTCAACGCCCTATTGACGTGGCCCAGTCAACGCCCTAATCATAACTTAATCATGCCCAGATTAACAGACCAGTTTACAAGCATAATCCAATATATATTTTTGGAATTCATAACTACATCAAACTGCTACAGTTTATTATAGATATAATCAGCCATAGATGCAATCAACTCACTGATGATTAAAGCCCATGAAATGTCTTTGCATTACAATTAGGCCAGTGCTTGCTTGATCAAACAACTGGGCACCATTGTCTGGCCAAACTGACACATTAGGCTAACCATCAAACAGGGTTTCCAGGTAAAACTTTAAATTTTTAAGAGAGGATCAGGTATACTTGCTCTTAGGCCCATTCAGGTGGTTCATCCAGAACAAAGGAGCCATGTTCAGAAAGGAGTTCTGAGGCCTCTACTTAACCAGACAACTGCTGGCAGTTTTAAATGATAGGTTTCCCAACTCCAACTCATCAAGCCTTCAAAAATCCTAGGGTTGGGGAGTGGATGTAACTGAAGTGGTTGAGTGCCTGCTTCCCATGTACGAGGTCCATGGTTTGATCCCTAGCCCCTCCTAAAAACCGAACAAGCAAGCAAACAAACAAACAAACAAACAAAAAAAAAAAACAACTTTCATTGGGGAGCAGATGTAGCTCAGTGATTGAGCACCTGCTTCCCATTTAGGAGGTCCCAGGTTCAGTCACCAGCACCTCCTAAAAAAAAAAAAGAAAAGAAAAAACAACCCTAGAGTTGAATTTCAACCAGAGCAGCCTGTTATAGGTATAAAATATGTGTATGGAGCTTGATTTTGATTAAACCTCTTTCTGTATTATATGCTGTGATGACTAAGTCCTTCCCTAGGAGGCTGGATGAATGGTCCCAAAGCAAAGAACAGTTTTCAAGTATTACATTCCAGTGAAAGCAATCTACTCCCAATGTTCCCAGGATGCTGTTACTAGAAAGGCAAAATTGCATTCTTAGAGTTCAGAAGTACCTATTCACCTCCCTGTAGCCATATGGTTGAAATCTAATTTTAATAATAAGAATCAGGGCCAGCTGTAGCCCAATTGGTAGGGCGCCGGTTTACCACATAGGAGGCCCCAGGTTCAGTTCCCGGGTCTCCTTGAGCGGTCAGACCTCCTTGAGAAGGCAAGCCACCGCGAGCAGGGCAAGCAATCACGAGCAGGGCAAGCCCCCGCACAGTGAGCTGACTCGGCAGGTCGCCGCAGCAGGGGAGGAGACAAGCAGACACAGAAGAACACAAAAGATGAACACAGCAAGAACAAGCAGAAATGGGGGGGATATGTAATAAATTTTTAAAAAATCTTAAAAAAAAAAGAATAAGAATAAGCTTGTTCTGTATTTTTCAAGGGTTCTGAAAGTATTTTCAGAAATTTGTGAGCCTGAAATTTTTAAATATTCCCATTAACTGTTTCTACCAGCCCTAAAGCAGCAAGAACTAAGTGAAGATCCAGAATATGTACTACATTTACTTGCCTCTTCAGACCCTATTAGAATGAACTTGGTAGCACACTGCAAATGCTACTTAGCATATTTTGCCAAAGTACCAATTAAGGTTTCCATTCATATCACTAATTCACTTGTCCCAGAATGCATCTCTGCTCTTGCTGCTTCACCAGCCCAAGAACATAATGATGGTTGTTGGCTGGAGGTGCTGGTACAAAGGCCATCCATATAAAAAAGGGGGTGGTGGTGAAGGGGCCTCAATGCAATTGTGTGGGGGTCATGTGCTCAACAACACTATAAAAACTTGCTGAGATTTTTTCCTAGACTCCTATGGAGTCACAGTCCTTTGTTCTAGGTACCGTATGTTTAGGCATGGGTAAATTGACCTCAAATTTCAGTCATAACCACCAGCCCTCTGCCTGTCAGATCTCTGCCTGTGAGGGGACAGGGATGAAGTAGGGAGATCAGAGATTATCACAGACTTCTGGAGCCTCTAATTGTGCTCCCAAGACCCGAGGCTACATGAGAAAAAGACAAGGAATGAGTGGGCTGGAGCTTAATCTAAATCAAATGTGTGTGTGTGGTTAAGAACCACTTCTAGTTCATTTCCAAAAGACGATCCAAATTCCACATTTATTATACCCAGGCTCCAATGACTATGGTACAATCTTAGATACAATCCCTCTCACAATGGCTCCACATCTAAGCTTTGCAAGTTATTTATGCTTCTCTCCTGCCTCTTGTCCCATTTCCTATTCCTATCTCCCAGAGTCTGGGAATTATTGCAGAAGTTTGCATAGTCACCTCTCCTGTAGTGCCCAGTATTCCATATTCTCAAAACACTCAGGTTTACATTTACCTTTAGTATACATATTCTATTTGCATGAACTACTATAGCATATAGCACAAACACACGTAGTCTCATAATTAATTTTTGCTAGCTCGATTTATATCAAAGTAACATGGGCTTGATGTAAGAAAAATAAAATAAAATCATAAAGATAGAAAGAAATTCCTAGCCTATCTTCCAAGAAACAACCTCTTAACTATTTCTGCTTTTTAATTCTATGGTTGTTACCCTCAAAATACTAAATAACATGCATATAAAACTTCTGAATGTATCAAATTTATATTTAGCTTATTGTCTCCCAGAAATAAAAGATGATGATTTCATTAAATTACACAACCACTCTCTCCTCTCCCACCACGTCCTTTTTACAATGTATTATCTTACAATATATTATCGTTTTTATTTCTTTGCTTGTTTATCTTTAATTACTTTAAATAAAATACTCAAGCTTCAAGTTCCTATGTAGCAGGTTCGATTTTCTCAAGCCATGTTCTTGGGTGTAAAAAGATTTAACTTCATTTTTTGCAGGTAAAAGGCCCCATTCCACCACCTGGCAGAAACCTTAATCTTTGCCAATTCCCAGCAAAGTCAGTCATTTTCTATTTAAATGCTATAAAGTTTGACTAATTCCTCCCTTCCCATCTTCTTTTGCTGGGAGGGCAGGTCATTTCTGGGGCATTTATGTGGTGCTGAACATTAGGGGTAGGTAGGCTTCTATTCTACAGTTGACCTAGTCCTACTTGGCATCTCCTGAGATGTAACTCATACCCTCCAATTTTCCATCACTAGCATCTCTGTTGATATCCAGTGGGCTGTTCAGTCTGCATAGTTTACAACATCCATGTTCTGATAAAAGACCCCAGGCAGATCCACGAGTCATCAAGCCCACTGCAGAGAAGGGAGGTTGGAGTTTTGAGCTGGAGCCCTGGGAAGTAAACACACAGGAGAAGAACACAGAGATGGCAGTTCTGTGATAGAACAGAGATGGCTCCATAGACACAGCAGAAGCCCTGGGAAGAGAGAGAGCCTGATAGTCTACAGCTGACCTTGTGGAGAGAACAGACCAGCTAAGCCCGGAGAGGAACAAACCCCAGGAGAGAAACAAGACTTACCCCAGCCTACAGCTGATATTGGAAGAAGCTGGGACCACAGAGCCTTAAAAGAAAGAGGGAGGCTGAACCCTTGCAGTCGGCAGCCATCTTACTTCAATACGTAGCAACAGACTTTGGTGAGGGAGGTAACTTATGCTTTATGGCCTGGTAACTGTAAGCTCTACCCCAAATAAATACTCTTTTATAAAAGCCAACAGATTTCTGGTATTTTGCATCAGCACCCCTTTAGCTGACTAATACAGTGATCTAGGGAAAATCTCTTGGGACACTTATGAGAAAGATACTCTCACTAATAATGAGACATGTGACAAAAAAAAAAATACCCTTCTTCACATAAGACCTGCTGGCTTCATGTAATAAGGAGAAAATAAATCACTTACATGCTGAGAATAGTAGAACAAAAAGATGAAAAGCCTCAAGTCCTTGTTGACGTAGCTGAGCTGCTTGGTTTAATAAACCCGGAACTCTCTTATCTCAAGACATTTCTTTATATGAGATAATAAATGTTCTCCTGGCTCAAGTCTATTTTACTTGGGTTTTCTATTACTTGCAGTGGAATGTATCTTAGCTGATAGAGGTTATCTGGGTGTTTCTTTTTCCATGTGGCTGGAGTTCAGCCTATGACTGATGATTCTTCATATTTTGTCCAATTATGATGTTCATTTACATTTAAAAGCAAAAATTTGGATGGCTGGTGTGACTTTCCTCTGTAATTTCATAAGTAGATTTAGATCCCAAAAGGCTTTCCTCTTAAGTGGAATTCGGACTGGGAAGCCTTCTCACATGGATGAGGCACATCTATTGTCAGTTTTGCATTAGAGTGAATGGAGGGTGAACTCTGTTAGGCTTTAGATGCACCAAGGACTGAATGAAGAGGGATTTGCTCTATGCAGCAAAACACAGTTGGACATTAACTTTCTCAGAGGGAAGTAACTTTCTCAGAGTTCTTTATTTATATTTTTAAGGAAGCATACCTCTGATTTTATTTGTTTGTTAATGGGTTGGTTATTAGTTGGTAGGAGGTTGGTTTGTTGGTTGGCTTGACTTGCAGATAAATCCTAAGGTTCTTGCTGTTCTACATACAGAGCTGTGGGACCCACCTGTGCATTTGTTCCTTAAACATACCTTCAATTAGTGCCTTATCCCATGGTTTAATGCAGAATCTGGAGTCTGAGGTTCTTAGCTGCCATTTGCACTGCTACCCATCATAGCATATTCTGGGCTTCCTTCCTTCAACACAATCCCATTCTCTTTTTGTCTTCCAGGAATTCATTGAACTCAATCATCCACCTCTCCTTGCTGTTAAGCCTGATCTTCTCACTATAGATTAATTTCTTTTTTCTATTTGTATTCTTTTTTCTCCGTTGGTTTCTGGAGAACATCAAAGGCAAATGTGGACTTGATCGTCCATCTTAACACTGAAGCAGGTAGTTTACAGGCTATATCCTATTATCCACCTGCACATCCCTTCTGAAAGAATGCATCACACACTAAGTAGTAACATTAAACTGAGGATGGAGTCAAAGTCAAAATGTAAGGTTGGGATTCAATTTACTGAACTCCAGAAGTTTGATCATATTTACTGCTTTCTGGATTGGAGAGAGTGTTCTAGGTTCCCATCTGCTAAAACAAATGCCATACAATGGGTTGGCTTAAACAAAGGGAATTTATTGGCTCACAGTTTTGAGTCCAAGAGAAGTTCAAAGTCGAGGTATCAGCAAGGTGATGCTTTCTTTCCAAGGACTCTGGCTTCTGGGGCTGGCTGCTGGTGATTCTTGATCTTTAGCTTTTGCATCACATAGCAATGTACACACAGCATCTTCTTTCTTTTCTGAGTCCCATTGATGTCCAGCTTCTGGTTGCGCCCTGTGGCTTCTCTCTTTCTGTTGGCCTTCTTTATAAGGCTTCCAGTAATAGGGTTAAGACACATCCTGATTCAGTTGGGTTATACTTCAACTGAAGTTACTTCATCAAAAGGTCCTATGTAGAATGGGTTCACACCCACAAGAATGGATAATGATTAAGAACATGTTTCCTTGGGAGTTTGAAGGTATCTGTCTTATATCATGGCTATGCACAGGATTGGAAAAAGTTTTGCCATTGAAGCATGTGTGAACTTAAGAAAATAAACACTGGCTGCATATAAGAATGGCCATGATCCCTGTAATTTGTTTCAAATAACTAGCTTATCAGACATAGCAGGTTTTTTTTTTAGTAGTTATTTTACTTACTTTGATTCCTGCCTGTAAAATAATACATGAATTGGTAGAGATAGTATTGGGGATTGAATCATGTCCTCCACAAAAGATACGTTCTGACACAACCCCTGGTCTTGTGGGTGTAAACTCATTTATAAATAGGACCTTTGAAGATGCTATTAGTTGAGGTGTGCCCAAACTGAATGAGGATGGGCCTTAATCCAATATGGCTGAAGTCCTTCTTAGCAAAGGAAATTGGACATGGAGAGAGCCATGGAGAACATCCAGAATCTGGAAGTTAATGGAACTCAGAAGAGAAAGGAGAAGACATTGTCACGTACATGCTATGTGATGGAGAAGCCAAGGTACCCCAAAGATTGCTGACCAGCCAGTACATACCAATCCTAGGAGGAAGCAAGCATTTTAGCTTCTGAAACCATAAGCCAATAAATTCCTGTTGTGAAGCCAACCATTGTATGGTATTTGTTTTAGCAGCCAAGACACTAATACAGTTTTTTGCATCCCAGTGGGGTTCTGCTATGACAAATATCTAAAATAGTGGAAACAGCTTTAAAATTTGGTAATGGATAGAAGCTGGAGGAATTGTGAAGTGTTTGATAGAAAAAAAGCCTGGATTGCTTTGAAGAGACTGTTGGTAGAAATACCAATATTAAAGGTACTTCCTATGAGGCCTTTCAAAGAAACAGTGAATGTGTTATTTGAAATTGGAAGAAAGGCAATCTTTGTTATAAAATGGCAGAGAACATGGTAAAATTGTGCCCTGATGTCAGACTGAAAATGGAACTTTTGCAAGCAATGAACCTGGATATTTAGCTGAGGAGATTTCCAAGCAAAATGTGGTATATACAACTTGGCTCCTCATTGTAGCTTACAGTAAAATGTGAGAGGAAAGGGATAAGCTGAGAATTAAAGTCCTAAGGACAAAGGAACCAGCAATTGATGATTTTGAAAATTCTCATCCTATCCAGATTGTGCAATCTGAGACAAGGGCAGAAGTGACTCTATCAAGGACTTCCCTTAGCTTTTGGGAAATGACTCCCCAGAGAACAGGGTTTCATGGAGGGTTTAACTGAATAACCCTTTGCTAAAGACAGGATGGCTGAACATGGACCCAGTCAGCCATTTCAGTGGAAGTCAAGACTGGAAATGCAGTTATCCAGGAAAGATTTGTGGAAAGGTCAATTCTCTCATGGTTTGGAGACCCTGGAACAGCATACAAAGCCAACAAGATTTTTTGAAAATTTGTATGAATGAAAGCAATGTCCTAAAGGGACAGAGAAGGGATGACTTGAAGAAAGGATGACTTCAAGGGCAGAATCATGTAAACCAAGGCCTGAACCAAAGAGATCTCAGGCCAAAACAGTAAACTTACCCACGTGTGTAGAAAGAGCAGGTCC
>PVKH010021485.1:0-14316 GCA_004027955.1 Chaetophractus vellerosus | reverse complement strand
TATTCTAAATGGATGGCATGTAATGAACTTATAAATCATCTCATTTATATTTCATAGGCAGTGAATTTTTGTCCTTTTTTCTCAATTATCTCTCAATGATATAAGGGATCTATAATATAATGAAAGTGGTGAATCCCTGCATCACCACTGTAGCTGCCCTTTTTAGAGACATTTATTGATTATGCTCTAATGCATATTGTCTCCCTTATATTATGGACATTCTAACAAAGTAGGAACATTTCATCCTAATGCTGGCACCAAGATGCTTACACAGCATCTCCTGCTGGTTCAGGTAGGTTCTTATATAAAATGTAGAAACCTGAACTAAGAGATGAGAGCACCAGGTTTCAATCTTGGCCCTACCTTTAACTAGCTCTCTCACTCTGGACAAAGCCATCTCAGTTTCCTCATCTGGCAAGTGGGGGACAGGACTAGATAGTCTTCATAGCCCCTTTCTACGCTAGCATCCTCTGTTTCAATGATATGAAATTTCTCATACCTGGGGCTAAGAAATCGGTTAGTGGCAAAGTCATCACTGTTTTCTTTTGGGGGATTAGGGAGAGCTGAGAAAGAGAGCCCCTGGCTAAAGTGGGAACATCTTGGGGACAATCTAAATCAGGAAGCTTCAGAACTAGTGGAAAACCTAGAATTATTATCAAGAGGAGCCAAGGTTTTGATAAGAAAATCAGCACTAAGTGTCAAATCAAAGCTGGTAGTGCAAGGACAGAACTGGGAGATTGGTCAGTACCTGGGAGAGTCTGAAGCAGGTGGAGATGAGCTTGAGGAACCACTCCAGGGGCCTGGATTAGAACTGAGCCCACAAACGATGGGTGTATTCTGGGGCGCCACCTGTAAGTAGTTTCAGGTTGGTTATCTAGGGCTGGGCATTGCTTCCTAATAGAATTCCAGATGCTATATAGAAATATCTTATTTTTAAAATCCAAAATGACAATTCCAACCAGGGCCTTCAGGAAATGTTTTCAGAGTTGTATTTCAGTATTGGCTAACTGCAAAGATCTCTTTGATGACAAGCACATACTTTTAATTAACCTTTTGAGGGAAAAATGGGTTATTCACTAAATGAAAAGATTTGGGAAAGAAAATCTAAGCATTTAGAAAATAAATTAGATTCCCTACCTCACACCATATGCCAAAATAAATACTGAAAGGCTTAAGCATTTAAATGGGGGAAAAAAGGTAAACTGGAAAAATATTTGAGTTATATTTGGAGACAAAGTTTGATATCTTTAAAATATAAAACCCACCTATAAACAAATGAATAAAAGAAGGATCTCCCTGATGAAAAAGGAATAAAAGACAGAAAAAGGCAACTCACAAGTAAAGATTAAAACTGGCCAACAATCACATGAAAAAAATTTTCAACCTGATTTGAAATCAAGAAATGAAAAATTTTGACATGTTGCTCTCACCTATCAAAATTTTTATTTTATATAACACTTAGTGTCGGTGAAGATGTGAGGGAAGTGGGAATCCCTCTGTATACATTGCTCTTGGCAGTCAGGGATCTTGGCAGCCACCAGGTTGTTCAACATCATGGGCATCCAGATGGAATATGCATTCATATGGAATATCATGGGGCCCTGGGATGGAGACAAGCTAGGTATCCACCCAAACCATTTCCCATTCTTTTGGGAATAACAAAGCTACGTTTCCCATCCTTCTTTGAAGATAGGGGAGGCCAGGAAACCAAATTTCGGCCAAGGCTTATGGACAGAAGCAAAGGCAATTATTTCTAGGCTGGTCCATCAAAGCCATCCATATGATCCTTTCTGCTCCTTTCCCCCTTGTCTGCTGACCAGATGCAGGGGATCCAGCTGAGTGCTCCAACCTCCCAGGAAGCCACAAGACAAAAAAGCCTATGCAGACCCTGGCTCCTCTCCTACCACCTTACTGCCATTTTGATTCTTCATGGACAAGAAAGAAAATTTTTTGTGTTCAACCACTGAGGTTTATCTGTGATATCACCTAGGAAGCATTGGCATAAAAGATTTTAAAAAGTGGTACCTTGAAGTCAGGTGCTACTGTAATAAAAAACTTAAAATATATAACTAGTGAAAGAGAAATATACATAGCAGGATGGATGGTTAGCAGCCCTGCTAAGTCATGGAAAAATATTTGGTAAATATCTTGCCTGAAATGTCTTGGAATGGAGGCCCTAGACTTACTGAGCCTATAGCTACAAGGGAAGTGGTAGAACCTAAGTGATCCATGAGATATACTAAAAACCCTGGACCTCAGTGATTTGGTGGTTCTTTGGGTCATCCCCCCACGAGAATGTTAAACTAGTCCATATGTAAAAGGAAAAGGAATATGTTATGATAAGAAGGGCAGGCAGTGGCTGAGATTTTAAAATTATTTCCCCTGTCCTGGGCTCACAGCTAATCTGCATTTCCCAGACTCCACTGGACTTTAGGGTGTAACTACACATCTGCGTTCAAGTAAGGGGATGGGGTGGGATGAGGATACAGCAATCATGCCTGCCCCGGCCTCCTCACTCTCTTCCCCCTGAGCAGCAGCTATATGCAAAGGGAGCAGAGAGCTGCGGTGCTGGAGGCAGCCTGAGACCCTGCGTGACTGCCTGGAGGGGAGCCCTCTGCTGTGCATTGCTCTTTGTGTGAGTGAAACACTGCCACCCTTTAGAGTTGGGCCATGTGGCAGGCCCAGCAAGGACAATCGACAAGTACACCACAAGCCTTACAAGCTGATAGGTCATTTCACCCAGCGCACAGCAGTGAGGAGTACAGGCTCTAGCTGGCCTGGATTTGAGCTTGGATTCAAACCCCACTCTGCCACGTACCAGCCACATGATCTTGAGCAAGAAACTTAATCATTCTGTGCCTTTGTTTCCTCACACATACAAGATTCTAACTGTATCCCTTTCAAAGGGTTGTGAAGATCAAGTGAATTAATACTTGTAAAGCTTTTAAACAAGGCTAGGCTTCAAGGTATATAAGCATCAGCTCTTATTTGAATGAGTAATTCCACTTCTAGTATTACCTTATGGTAGTAATCATAGATTTATTTACTTATTCTGCAAACATTTAAGGAGCTCAGACCATCTGCCAGACATTCCGCTAGGCATTAAGTAAACAGTAGTGAAAAATTGGTGTGCCCAAGGATTTGTAAACAAGAATTTCATTGTTGTATTGTTTGTGACAAGGAAAAACTGGGAACAACTTGAATGTCCCCAAATAAGAGATTAGTTAAATAAATTGTGCTATATCCATACAGAGGGAGAAAATGCTGGCATTAATGGGATAAAACAGAAAAGCATCTAAATGCCTGGGAACAGGGAAAGATAGTCACAATGTAAACATTTGCCTCAGGGTCTTTGTTAATCTTGCTGCTCTTTCTGCCTGGAAAACCTTTGTATTTGTCTTGCCTGGAAAATCATTGTGTGGCTGCTCAATAAATAATTGTCGAATGAATGACAAATTAACCAAAAAAGATAAATTGCAGAGCAACACATCTTATATGATTACATTTTCTAAATACATGAATAGTAGAAAGACTTGAGAGTTTATATTAAAATATTACAACAATTGTTATTGGGAAATAGGATTGTAGGTGACTTCGACTTTATTATTTTTACCTTATCTGTATTTTCTATAATAACCGGGTATTTTTTTTTCATTAAAAAAGTAATTTATTTTTAAATGGGAGTGTGTGTATTAAGGGTCAAATGCAATCCACTTTCTAGGCAAAAAATAATAGATAACAGAATATTATCAGCTAACATTTATCAAACACTGACCAGGTGCCAGCCACTGTTCCAACTTTACATGCATTTTATCACTTAAACTTCACCACCGTCTTACAAGGGTGGTGCAGCTCTTTTCCAATGGAGCCTGACACCAAGGCTTGAGTTTTGAGCCAGCAGCCATCCTCAGAAGCATATTCCTGGAATAGCATTCTGCTCCCTAGGACTACACTGATTTGATCTTAGTCCATGGTCTAGAAATATTTAAACCCAAGACTGAAGCAGGAGGCCAGGAAGGAGAGTGGGTGTCTTGGAGATGATTATCAGATTCAGTAAGGAGCTTCAAGGTAAAAAGATCTGATACTCAGAGGAAGCTGTTCTGGTGTTACTTTCCTTAGTGCCCTCTTCCTTCTTCCTTGATCTCCCAATAGTCCTTGTCTTAACTATTTAGTGCCCCCTCCCACACCCCCTCCCTCGCCCTACTGCATCCCTGCACCCTTGGAGAGGGCTGCAGAGGGAACAGCACCTGCGGTTGGGTTCTAGCCCTGACTCCATTCTTCGCTAACTGTGTGGCATCCCCTGGGGAAAAAACACAACCTGAGTTTTCTTCTCTATATAATACCTTTTCTTTCTACTTTTCAGATGACGGTAAGGCCCCGAGGTGATTACTCCAGACATAGGCATACTTAGAGAAGAAAAAAATGTTAGGTGAAAATATTTTGGTATTGTTGAGACACTATCCTGATTGTATCCACCAGGAGATAACTGGGGTAATGACCCAACCCAAGGCCATGTCTATCCAACCACCTCTGGCTGCAGGAATCCATGTGCTGCAAGCACTTTTCTCTCCCTTCTGTAGAAGGGTGGCCTCTCTCTATTGTACCTGATCAGATGCTGCCTTGTAAGAAGCAACCTCAGAGGTGATCCTGGCAATGTAGCTCAATCAGGGAAAAAAAAAAATGAATTGGGAACTTAAAGGATAATTCTACTGACTGCTGTATATCTAAAGGGAGGCAGAGTTCCTTGATGATCCATGTGTCTTTTCTCCTTTTCTCATTGCTCCTAACAGATGAGATTATACTCAGGCATTCAGGGACGGGCCATCCCAGACACAGGGAGGGGAAGGCAGCCTTTCTCCTTTGTGGGCTGACTGATGAATTTGTATGAGGTTAAGGGAGAAGTACACCAACTGATCTGGAAAGACAAACCCTTGAGATTTCCCATAGACTGCCCCAGCCCCAGCTCTGAAAGGATGTAGCTTGGTTTATGATCTCTCTTACAGATGTTTATTTTTTCAGATTTACTCAAACGGAGCTTTGGAATCTGCAGCTGCCTAAACTTTGTGCACCTTCAAGGCTAGATGTAAACTACACAACCTGCCTAATCCATCATCTCGGCTTTACCCTAACAAGGATCACAAACAAAGCAGTAGCTGCTGTCCTCTGTCCTATATCGTTTTGTGTCATTGTTATGATTTTATGGCTTTGTAATAAATTACACGTCCATTCTTCATTCCCCAATCAGCCTTCTTTCCATTCCAGGAACAGAGAAAGAGGGAAGCCTGCAGTACATGAAAGTTCACGACCTATAAGCCTGGCATTCTTGGTTATCTGCCTTTAATATATCACTGCATTGCTTAAAACTTTCACTGACTCCTGATTTTCAGAGATGATAATGTCCCACTGACTGAGCCTGGACTCAAGGGATGGCTATATTTTTGCCTTAACTTACATTTGTAGCTCTACTTCCCACGTTTCTCTGTTTGAATCAACTGTGAGGTTCTCCAGTGGAGGGTCTCATCTTACTTATCTTTGTGCATGTAGCATACAATAGATGCCAAACAAAAGCCAGTGGCTTTTGGTGAAGGCCTGGAAGTATGTTGTCTTTGGAATGGTGAGCAGAGACTTCAGAAATATGAATGCCTGCACTCTCCTTCCAATTGCATTATATGGAATAGAGTCCTTTGGGCGCTGATGCGGTGATACTCTCACGTTAGCCAGTGAGAGGACAGGGTTTGGCTTACTCCTGTTAATGCTTTCTTCCCATAAGTTCATAAATCCTGGCCAATCTTATTAAGCTCAGCCTCAAGCGTACGGTAATGAGGGCTCCCAGTTTTGCAGGTGGCTTTGCTGCAGGCAGGCAGCAGATGAGGCTGTGCATTGAAATTCCATTTCATTTTCTCTACCTTCTTTCTCAGCTCAAGAAAATGAACACTAATGTCATTGCTATTTATGTTTGATAAATGCTAATGGCAAAGCCAGTCATACAAGATGTAAAACAAATGCATTTACCTGTGATAATGCATTCTTTTAATTTAGATGCTAAATACAAAATGAATAATGTGATAAACATAGTGCTGAATGATTAAAATGAAAATTTCTGGCAACTGTTCAAGAGGGAAGTTACAGGAAAATATGAATGCTTTCTATAATGACTATTTCACTTGGAATAGACAGAAAGTCACTATTTCCTTCTAGGAAATCATTTACCCCAACTCAATATAATACATTCATGGCCCTAGTGCCATTTTGAAAACCATTGTTCTGCCCAAATGTTAGCACATGAACCACGTTTTAAACTTTCACATAGATTCATGAATTTTAGAACTGGAAATAACCACTGAGGTCATATAGTCCAGTAGTCATTACAGATGAGGAAGCCAAGGCACTGATCAGCTGGGTAACTTGTCCATGGACCCGCTGAGAATTAATGGTGGCGCCAGTTCTAGAACTTAGGTGCGCTAAAGTTTAATGTAGGGTCATTTGATATTCACTTTGATTTCTGAAACATAGGTGATTAATTTCATCCCAGAAACCGTCAAGTCAAAACCATTCATCGATGAGCCTCAGTAATACATAACTAATTATTATTAAAAGGAGCAAGTACAAGAGCTTTATGATGCATGTTAGGGGAAAATGTTTACAGAACAGATTTCTTCCCTGGTGCATATGCTATAAAAGATTTCAGTAATCATAAAAGAAAATCTTTCCTTTGGGTTAATCAATCACTAGCCAAATGAGTGTCCTTTTTTTTTTTTTTTTAACCCAGGACCTTGTACACGTGAAGCCCATCCTCAACCACTGAGCTACCCCCGCTCCCCGAATGAACTTAACACCTTTACTGTGGTGCTAAGCAGCACTTCCCTCTTATTCGCCTTTCCCACGCCAGTTTCTCCGCGGATAATTGCCAAACCCGATATCTCTTTGATACCCTCAAACAGTTAGGGAAGTGGTTCAGCAGGGGGAGTAAGAGCAGCGGGAGATAAGGACTTATGCGGGTGTTCCTCACCTTCTCTCACATCATGTGTCATATAGAAAGCTTTATAGAACGAGCGTCCTCATTGCTGGGAACGGCTGGTTCTAAGGGATCCAGATGCCACTGACAATCCCAAGGGCTCAGAGCATCAATAACCTAGACACTTGTACCAGCTCCTGAAGTGCCTCTGGGATAGCTGTGGTCCAGGTGAGGTACAGACACTAAATGGCATCCCAACAACCAAGGCCCGGTTCTGAGCCATCACTCGGAGACACAGCTCTTTGAGACACAGGCAGTCGGAATGTATTTCTTGTTTCCTATGTGCTCATATAGAGTGACAGAAACAGAATCAGGCCTAAAGCATAATCAGCTGAGCAGCTGAACTCCCTGTGAGATCACGTACAAAATACCATTCTGAGACTGACTAGATTTAAATATTTCATTATCGCAGTGACCTTGAGTATGTTGGTATGACAGCCAGGTGAGAGCTCAAGAGATTGACACTGTGGGGGGAGAGTTGGACAAGGAGCTGCCACAGAAAAACATACATTCATCACTCTCTTGGTTTCTTTGGTAACAAGATATATATCTCTTTAAGCATTTTCTCAACTGAGTCTATCCAAAGAAGCTAGTGAGGTGTTAAGGATTTCATTTGGCTTGACCTAAAAGAGATAACATAGGTGAAAACATCCAGCATAATGCATGGCCCCTTGTGGGCACTCTATGGATGCAACTTTCCTGCCTTCCTTTCCATCTGTTTCTTTATATAACTTTTTGTTGTTGTTTTTTAAAAACTTGAGACATCCAGTTGATCAAAATTGTAGCATAAGATGCCCCAGGATGCTGTTTCCCTACAGCACAAACTGATAGAGCTATCTTCCTCAGAACACTGGAAAACAATTAAAGAATTGTAATAACTAGGGCAAGTGCTAAATCAAGAAAACACAGCTTTAAAAAATGGTAGGAGAAGCTCATGCACCTTTGCTGGCCCCTCTCCCGCCTCCTTGACTCAATGTAGGCGCCACCCTACCCTCCCATTGTGGGTCCCTGGTCCTGTTCCAGAGGGATCAGAGTAACCCTGTGTACATACTGTGGTGCTTGTGTGTTGAATGGCAGCCTGAAGACTGAACAGCATATTTGTCTCTTGCTTGCCCTCCCAGAATTTGCCAGGCAGGCAGAAGCACTTTGTAGCCAGCTAAAGCAGAGTAAGAAATAATTAAGTCAAAGTGGCCTGGGCAAAGTATTACCTGCTTTAAGTAATACAATAGAGCACCTGGGAGGAGGACAAAGTCTATTCTATAGGTAGTGGAGATCCCTATAAATGGAAAATTTCCTAAGTCCATGAATGAGCACAAGCTCAGGACAAGACACAGGCTCAGAAAAGAATGAAGATCCTGCATTTCACTTCCACCTTGGGCTAAACTCTGAAGGTGAGCACTAGCCAATGCAGAGCCAATTTGCAAAGACTGTGAAAGGTGCTTTATGCATAGGTTCCTTTGTTCTTGTTAACTCCTGGCACTCAAGGACATCTCTGCCATATCACTAGCTAGATAAAAGCTTAAAGGATTAGAGTTTAGGATGAATTCTCAGAGTAAACACTTTAAAATTTAAAAATATACGGTGATCCACAAAAGATTCTAGACAAACAAAGAAATAGGAAATGACAACCTATCAAAATGAATAAGATAAAAATGCAGAAACCATCGGGGGCTGGCTGTAGCTCAATTGATAGGGCGCTGGTTTACCACGTGGGAGGCCCTGGGGCCTCCTTGAGCAGGCAGACCGCCTTGAGAAGGCAAGCCACTATGGCAGGGCAAAGCCGCCACAGGCAGGGCAAAGCCACCATGGGCAGGGCAAGCTGCATGGGCAGGGCAAGCCCCAGCAGGCAGGACAAGCCGCCCGCAAGCAGGCAAGTCTGCCGCATTGTGAGCTGACTCGGCAGGTCACTGCCAACGGGGGGGAGACAAGCAGACACAGAAGAACGCAAAAAATCAACACAACAAGAACAAGCAGAAAGGGGGGGATATATAATAATTAAAAAAAAATCCAGAAACCATCAATGAAGAAAACCAGACTTTGGATATAGCAGAAAAAGACTTTTAAAAAATGATCTCCAATATATTAAAAAAAAAAAAAAAACAGAGAAAGAACTATAGGATAACAGGAAAACAATGAATGATAAAAATGAGGCACATAATAAAGAGATAGAATTTTTGAAAAGGAACCAAACAGAAATACTGGCATTGAAGACCACAATAACTGAAACAAAAAATTCCCTAAAGGATTTCAATAGCACATTGGAGCTGGCAGAAGAAAGAATCAGTGAATTGGAAGACAAAACAATTGAAATGATTCAGGCTAAGGAGCAGAAGGAAAAAAGAATAGAGAAAAAGTAAACAGAACTTATGAGCTGTGGAACACCATCAAGCATACCATACATACATTATGGGATTCTCAAAAGGAGAAGAAAGAGAGAAAGGGACAGAAGGAATAGTAAAAGAAAACTTTCCAAATTTAAGGAATGACATGAATATGCGCATTCGAGAGGCCCAATGATAGCAAAACAGTATAAACTTGAAGAGTACCAAGCCAGGAACACAGTAGTCAAATTGCCAAGTGCCGAGGACAAGGAGAGTATTCTGAAAACTGCAAAAGAAAAGCAGCATGTTATGTACAAGGAATTCCACTAAATTTAGTGACAATTTCTCATCAGAAACCATGGAGGCAAGAAGGCAGTGAGACAAAGCATTTAAAATGCTGAAAGAAAATAATTGTCAACCAAGAATTTTATATCCAGTGACTGTCTTTTCAAAATGTGGGAGAGACTAACATTCTCAGATTAAGGAGTTTGTCACCACTAGACATGCCCTACAAACAATGCTAATGGGAATTCTTCAGACTGAAAGGAAAGGACACTAGACAGTGGATCAAATTGGCATAAAGCAATAAAGACTTCTGGTAAAGTTAGCCATATGGTAATTATAAATGCCAATACTATTTCATTGTATGTTTTGGTATATAACTCCACTTTTTACTTTTTATAGTTTCCAAAATGCAAATTCATGAGAAGCAATCATAAATCTATGTTTTGGGACACACAATATATAAAGATATAGTTTGTGACAAGTAAGAACAAAAAGGTGGGGGGACAGAGAGGTATAGGACCAATGTGTATGCTATTGAAGTTAAGTTGGTATTAAATCAAATGTGATTGTTACAGATTTAGGATGTTATATATGAGCCCCGTGGTAACCACAAAGAAAATATATGAAAAATATTTACTGAAAGAAATTAAAAAGTACTCGAGGGGCCAGCCATATAGCCCAGTGGATAGGGCGCCAGTATACCACATGGGAGGCCCCAGGTTCGGTTCCCGGGGACCTCTCCTAGTGGGCAGACCGCCTCGAGAAGGGCAAGCCGCCATGGGCGGGCAGAGCCGCCGTGGGCAGGGCAAAAAGCTGCCACAGACAGGGCAAAGCCGCCACGGGCAGGGCAGGTTGCCCGCGAACTGAAGTGGAGCCAGCCACCCGTGAACTGAAGCGGAGCCGGCCGTGAATGGAAGCAGAAGCCACCCACAAGCGGGGAAAGCCGCACCTGCACAGTGACTGGCCTCAGCACGTCGCCGCAACAGGGGGAGGGGAGATATGTAATAAAATAAAATAAATCTTTAAAAAAAATTTTTTTTAAAAGTACTCGAAATGGTACAACACAAAAATTCAAGGAGAGTGGGTATAGCTCAGTCATCAAGTGTCTGTTTCCCATATACAAGGTCCTGGGTTCAATCCCTGGTACCTCCTAAAAATAATAATAATAATAAAAGAAAAAAAGAAAAAATCAAATAAGTATGAAAGTCAGCACTAATGGAAGAATTGAGGAACAAAAAAGGTATAAGATGTACAAAGAACAAATAGCAAAAAGCAAGAAGAAAGTCCTGCATTATTAGTAGTGACTAAATGTAAATGGATTAAACTCTACAGACAAAAGGAAGTGATTGGCAGAATGGATTAAAAAGCATGACTCCACTATATGCTGTTTACAAGAGATTCACCTCAAATTCAAAGGTTGAAAGTGAAAGAATGGAACAAATGTGCTATGCAAATAGTAACCAAAAGAGAGCTAGAGTAGTTAAACTAATATCATATAAAATAGAATTTGAGTCAAAAGCCATTATAAGGGACAAAGAAGTTCACTATTTACTGATAATGAGGTCAATTCAACAGAAATATATAACAATTGTAAATACATTTGTAGCTAACAGGAGAGTCTCAAAATATATGCAGCAGACATAAACATTTGAAGAGAGAAACAAATGGTTCTACTTCAATAGTAAAAGATTTCAGTACATCCCTTTCAATAATGGATAGAACATCTAGACAGAAGTCCAAAAGGAAATCAAAGACTTGAATTACACTAATAACCAACTAGACCTAAGAAAGATATATAGAACACTTCACCCAACAGCAGCAGAATATACATTCTTCTGTAGTGCATATGGATCATTCTCTAGGATAGACCATTTGTCAGGTCACAAAGCAAGTCTCCATACATTAAAAAATATTGAAATCATACAATATATTTCAAACCATGATGAAATGAAGTTAGAAATCAATAACAAAGGAAGAACTTGAAAATTCCCAAACATAGAAATCTTAAAAATGCACTCTTAAACAACAAATAAGTCTAATAAGAAATCACAAAGGAAATTAGGAAATACCTTGAGGCTAATGAAATTTAAAACACAACATATCAAAATGTATGGGATGCAGCAAATGCAGTGCTGAGGAAATTTTATAGTTTAATTTAAAAAGAAGAAAAATCTCAAATCAGGGACCTAACCTCACACCTGGAGGATCTAGAAAATGAAGAACAATTTAAATCCAAAGCGAGAAGAAGGAAGGAAATATAAAAAAATTAGAGGAGTTAAATGAAATAGAGAATAAAATAAAACAGTAAGGGGAATCAATAAAACCAAAAGTTGGTTCTTTGTAAAGATCCATTAAATCAACAAACCTTTAGCTAGACTGCAAAGAAAAAAAGAGAGATGATACAAATAACTAAAATAGAAATGAAAGTAAAAAATTACTACCGACTCCACAGAAATAAAAAGGATTATAAAAGGATAATATGAACAACTCCACACCAACAAAATTAGATAACTTAGATGAAATGGATAAATTCCTAGAAATACACAAACTATCTACTACAGAACAGGAGACAATATTGGAGCCACTTATCCAATAAGGGTTTAATATCCAGAATATACAAAAAAAATTCCTAAAAATCAACAACAAAAAGACAAGCAACCTGATTTTTAAAAGGGCAAAAACTTGAATAAACATTCCTCCAAAGAAGATATACAAATAACCAAAAGCACATGAAAAGATGTTCAATATCATTGGCCATTAGGGAAACCAAGTCATTACCACAAGATAACCATTTCATACCCACTGGAATGACTACTTTAAAAAAAGGGGGGGGGATAACAAATGTTGGAGGGGATGTGGAGAAATAGGAACACATGTTTATTGTTGGTGGGAATGTAAATCATGCAGCCCCTCAAGGAAAATAGTTTGGCTGCTCCTCGGAAAGTTAAGTACAGAAACTTAACTGTACCCAGCAATACCATTCCTAGATATATACCCCAAAGAATTGAAAACAGGAGCTCAAACAGATATTTGCACACTGATGTTCATAGCAGCAGTATTCACAATTTTCATAAGATGGTTGCAATCCAAGTGTCCATCAACAGATGAATGGAAAAAAAAGTGTGATATATACATATAACGGAATGGAATTGAGCCATGAACGGGAATGAAGTTCTGGTACGTGTGTCAACATCAATGTACCTTGAAGACCTCATGTTGAGTAAAATAAGCCAGACATAAAAGGACAAATATTGTGTGATCTCAGTGATATGAAATAATTAGAATAAGCAAATTCATAGAGTCAGAAACTAGAATATAGATTACCAGGGACAGGGTGGGGGTCGGGGATGGGCAGATAATGTTTGATTGGTACAGAGTTTCCATTTGGGATGATACACAAGTTTTGGTAATGGGTGGTGGTGATGGTAGCACAGCGTTACGAATATAATCAACCCCACTGCATTCTATATTTGAATGTGGTTAAAAGGGGAAATGTAAGGGTATATATAGGTTGCTATAATTTTTTAAAAAGGCTTGTATGTTAATCAACCCTAAAGTAAACTATGAACTATTGTTAATAATATGATTATAATAACATCAACTGTAACAAAGTTACCACACTAATGCAGTGTTGGTAAAAAAGCTTACCAGATGGAAAAGTTTGGTAATGGGTAGTAGTGATGGGAACACAACACTGTGCATGCAATTAACAGCCCAGAATTATACATTTGAATGTGGTTAAATGGAAAATTCTCAGTTGTATCTGTGTTACTAGAATAGAAATTAAAAACAAAAACAAAAAGAAAAAAGCTCCATAGGACCGTACAACGCTAACTGTGAACCCTAAGGTAAAAAATGGACTCAAGTTAATGCTACAATTATAATAATATTCTTTCATCAGTTTTAACAGTTATCACACTAATACCAGGTATGAATAATAGAGAAAATTGTGCATGTGGTGGGAGGTATATGGGAACTCTGTATTTTTCTGCATGGTTTTTCTGTAAACCTAAAACTTCTCTAATGAAAACAAAACAAAACCAACTGCATCTTTTGTCATAGAGTCCTCAAAGATTTCAGAACATGTGTAGTAGTGTATAGGTCAGGTTAGTCAAGTAAGAAAAACAGTATTTACAAAAATGTTGGAACTATAGAAGACTTGTAAAATGCCAACTTCTATTCTGTTGCAAATATTATAAACTGGCACGTGCAATATTCATTCCAATCTCTCTCTGTACCATAGTGGCTTGAAAGGTAAACCCTATATTTGTCAAACTTCTTTGCAGTTAGAGTGCCAAGAATGCAACTGACAAATTAATATCGTGTGCCCCTTCTAGTGATGCCTGAGGAGTATACAACATGACCTCCATGGGGTTTCTCCTGGAAGGTCATAATAGGGTACAACCATGAGGAAACCTCAGACAAACCGAAATTGAGGAATATAATACAAAAGAACTGACCGGTTCTCTTGAAATGTGCCAAGGTCCTGAGAGACAAAGACTGGCTGAGGGGCTATTGCGAATTAAAGGAGATTAAGGGGCTGGCTCGATAGCCCAGTGGATAGGGCGCTGGTATACCACATGGGAGGCCCCGAGTTCGGTTCCCGGGGACCTCTCCTAGCGGGCAGACGGCCTTGAGAAGGGCAAGCCGCCATGGGCGGGCCAGAGCCGCCGTGGGCAGGGCAAAAAGCTGCCA
>PVKH010021484.1:0-14445 GCA_004027955.1 Chaetophractus vellerosus | reverse complement strand
TCAATCTACGGGACCTCTCAAAAAAAAAAAAAAAAAAAGTAAGAAAAAAGAAAGGTCACCAATGATGGTTTAGTTGCTAAATCCAAAGGCATTGTCTAATTTCCACCTCCTGTAACTTCTCTGCATTACTGGACTTTGATGACAATTATTTTTTTTGAAATTGTCAGTGCTTAGGTTCCATGTTATTGTGGTTCTACTTTTTGAGCTCTCCTATCCCTCTTACTTTCTCCCAACCTTTAGATATTTCATTTCCTTGGCCCTCTTTTCTCTATCCTTTTTCTCCTTTGGCAAACTATTCAATTTCAAGGTTTCACCATGATTTCTATTTGATTATTTCCAAACCCATGCATTCAGTAGTAAGCTTCACACCCATGTTTTTAAATGCTTGGCTGACATCTTCACCTATATGTCCTAGAACCACCTCATCTACAACATGTCCAATATTCAATAAATCATCAGCTACTCTTACAAACACAACTTTGTTCTATTTTACCATCATCACTGAGGATTAAAATTTGGGAATCTTCTTTAACTTCATGCACTTCCTGTTACTCACATCTAAGCAGACTCTAAGTCTCTGAAGAGCAGAGCCTGCTTCTCTCTATCACTTTCTATCCCATCTCTGCATCAGATCTGTGATGGTTAGGTTAATGTGTCAACTCGGCCAGGTAATTGTGCCCAGCTATTAGGTCCAGCAAGCAGTGGGCTAATTGAGTTTACTGCATGGATGGCTGATTACATCTGCATCAATCAGCGAGACTGGATCAAGAATGGATGACGCTTTTATCCATTCAGTTGACTGCCATAAAAGGGAACTGATTTCAACATTCAGAGAGAATTTCCCAGCTCGTCGTTTGACAGCGAACTTCTCCCAGGAACTCATTGAGGACCCTTCATCAGTCTTTCATCGGAGCCCCTGGCTTGCAGCCTGCCGGCGGAACCTGGACTTGTGTATCCCCACGGTCACGTGAGAGACTCTTATAAAATCTTATATTTTTAACAGATATCTTGTGTTGATTCTATTTCCCGAGAGAACCCTGACTAGAACAAGATCCTAGTTCATTTTCTGTCACATAGCTGAATGAACTTTTATAAAACCTCTCATGTCAATCCCCTCCTCTCACTTCTTAGTCACCACCCCATTTTAGTCTTTCATTAGTAGTCACCCAGGAGGACTATTACAACAGCCACTTATTGAATCTCTTTACTCTTCAAATGTTATACATTAATCTTCCTCACATCACTTTCCACTACCCATACAGTAAAATCCAAACTCCTTAGCATGGCATTAAATTTCCCATAATTATTTTCTACACATGCCCTTCCTCTAACCTTGTTTTCTTATGTTTAACTCTTAAGCCAAACTGAACTATTCATTACTCTTCATATCCACCCCTCACATTCCCAAGTTTTCTCCAACTTTTGTGGCATGTTGGCTTTTTGCATATAGTATACTTTTCTTTTCAAATATCCCAAAACAAAACAAAATAAAAAAGCAAACAAATAAACAAACCAACTTTCACATTAAACTTCCCCTGGTTCCATAGCCAGGCATTATGTTTTCCTCCTCTAAATTCTCCTGATTCCGTACTTACCCTAAAACATTTATCTGCTTATGTACTTCTTCTCTCCCACTATTTATATCTGCCTAGCACTTTATAAGTTTCAAACAAAACAAAAACCTCTCCAAGATCACATAGCTAAAATATCGTGATACAAGACTAAAATTTAGGATCATATCTAATTCATCTCCCTATTTGAAATGTACCTGGAACAGTATCTTATACAGAAAGAAGGCTCAAAAAATTGTTAATGAATAAATTTGTGAAGTCAATAAATTTTTTTTAAATCCCCAAATAGAATTTAAATGTAATATTTACAGTTAAGAGTTTCAATGACTAATCCAAGAAAAAAATCTTGGGAAGAAGTCCCACAAATATCTATTCCTAAATCAATTACCCTGTTACCCCTCCCTGCCCAATCCTATTCAGCCTCTAGTTACTTGGGATTAAGGTAAATCTCCAGATTGTAGTTTTGCAAAGAGAGTATATAAAGGGTCAGTTAATGGAAGTTTTGAGAGAGAGAGAGAGAGAGAGAAGCAAAGAATAGAAGAAAACTGTTTAGCTCGGTTAGATGGAGAAGAGGAGAGCAGCCACTGAGAGGAGTAACTCTATGCTGATGGGAATAAGCAGTTGCAGAACAACTCCCTCAACTCCCTCCCTCCCTCCCTTTCTTTCTTTCTTTCTCTCTCTTTTTTTTTTTTTTTACAAAGGAACAGAAGAGATATGAATCTCAACAAAGTCTTTGCGCTGCTGTTCAGTTTTCCTGGAGAATACCAGCACCATTGTTTAAAAACTACTATAGAAGAGCAATAGGAGGACAGATTACATCTTATTGTTATGAGACAGGAAAGGCTTCACATACGATGTAATAGTTAAAATTGGTCTTGAAGAATACATAGAATTATGACAGGAGAAAAGAGCAAGGAGGAGTAGAAACCATTCTAAATGGAAGGAAGACCAAGTAGAAAGGCATGGTAGATAGTGAGCATGGGAGTATTTGGGAAAGAACAAGTAATTCATATTGGCTGGAATCAAGGAAATATATTTCTACATCTGATCATAGCAACGAAATAAATTTAAAACCAGGCTTTAGGCCATCTCAAGGGAAGAAGACAGGCAAATTTCAGTATCAAATACACTACTAGATTCTAGGCCTGCCAGCTAACTTAATGAACAACATGGTCTCTAAAATAATAACCAAATTAGTGGCAATATCTACTTACTGGAAGTTGTCACCACTGTGGAGATTGTTAGCACGTAATAAGCCATACAAAGTCACATGTGTGCTCTCTGATGAAATGCTCAAGTCATGTTCTTTTCCTTCCCTGATCATTGTACGTTTAAGAAGACTAGAACATTTCAAAGCCAACTCCAAAGCATCCATCCAGCACCTGCCTAGAAGAACACAGATTCATCAACAGTACAATTTTAAGAAACTATAAAAACTAGCATCTATCTTAATTTAGCAATATTAGCTTTAAACATACTACTCATTTGTTTGCGAAACATCCACTGCAAGATTAATTGGAACATAAATATATTTATTTAAAACTATAAGGTCATCTATGTTAGGTGTTTAAAATCTCATGTAGAAATAGTGTTAAGGCACTTAGGAAAAATTTTGTTTCTTGGCATGATTAACAGGTATAAGAAGAAACCAAAGAGCTCATTTTCTCCTATAGTATAAAAATTTTAAGACAAGCTTGCTAGGATTTCTTAATGCAATCTTTCAGTTTAAAAAATGCCTATTAGATACTAAACATCTAGAAAGCACTGATAAATGCGCAGCATATTGAATGCATCAGAAAGTACACTTAACTTAAAATAAGTACACTTTATTTTTAAAACCTTGGAATATTTAAAACCTTGGAATATTAACATATAGCATAATTTGAAGGTACAAAAAGGTACATGAAGTATACTGATGGGACTTCAGTATACAGTTGTTAATATGTTAATGGAGGACAGAGAAGAAAACTCCAAGCTGCTAACTCTTATCACACAATTATACAATGCTTCCTTTTATCAGACTTCTGTTTGTCTACCAAGTTAATAATAAATTTAATGTTCTAAGCTATTTATAATTAGAATGCTTCTTCTGCTACAAATGCCATACTAAGATAGGCTTCCTAAAAAATAAAATAAACCCTTAAAAATAAGGACTAAAATCTGATCAATCAAAAACTGTATTTACCATCTGACTCTGAAGTAGCTCGGATGATCAAGTAACTGCTAGGTAAGGGCTGAGTTATGGATCCAACTGCTTCACCTTTTGGACCCTTAATAACAAAATAAAATAAATGATACACAATATTACAAGACATAAATTTTATATTATTCATTATTATTTGTAACAATTTAAAGTTAATTGTGATAATAATTTAAAAACAAACAAGCTAATAAAGATTAAAAAGGGTTCCACTCTAATTTCATCCTTATTGAGAAAGCAAATGTTAAGTGTTAAGTAGAGTTTCCCTCTTCCAACAAATATACCTCCTTAACTGAAAACTGAACTGTTAATTATCGGTTAAATATTATCTCTACATATTATTCATATATTAAAGAGAGTTTGAAATTTACCCTGATAGACAAATTTTAACAGAGAATACTCATCCCACAGATATTACTAGGTAAGAAATACTAAATTTTTAGAAGCCTAAAGTAAACAGCTGTAAATACAGTTACAATTTACAAGAAAAAGAGAAATGAATTTTGACTGGATTTAGAGAAAATAAATCTTTCCCCATTTTGCAAAGACCAACTACAAAAGCTAGTTCTGTTTTTTCAGAAATAGGAAGGGAAAAGGAATGTTGGCTGCGATTATTTGATTTAGAAGTATAGCACCAAGAACTCTACAGTATTTAGTATTATGAAGGTCAAATATAGGTGGACAGTCCTCACATGGAAAGAAAATCTGAGGACTGAATTAACAGTAGAATTATGATAGAAAAGGCATACATTTTTAAAAAAGATTCTTTAAGGTTACCAGATCAAAGAATGAAATGGATATACATTTTTTAAAGGTTCTGGGGCTGGGGATTGAACGGCGCTCAACTACTGAGCCACATCAGCTCCCCTGAGTTGTTTTTTTTTTTTTTTTTTTTTTGGTTGTTGTTTGTTTCTGTTTTTTTAGGAGGCACCGGGGACTGAACCTCGGACCTCCCATGTGGGAAGCAGGCTCTCAACCACTTGAGCCACATCTGATCCCCTGAAATGGATTTTAAGAAACATACACATTAGGAAGTAAAGATGCAGATTCAAAATTTAAAAGTTGATAAAAAAGAGTATGCCTTTAACTAATCCTGTGATATCCTTGGGTATTTTCAAATAGCATTGTAATTTATGGGCCAGTTCCTAGAACTAGAATAGAATAGGGCCTGGTGTCAACTTGGCTGGTTTTGATCTTTGCTCCCTACTAGAAATATTACATATATAATCTCTTTAAGCCTCAATCTTTTTTATCTGTATAATGGGGGACAATAGAATCTTCCTCAAAGGTATGAGAATTAAATAAAAGAGCCCAGGTAAAATGCTCACTACAGTACCTAACACATAGTAAGAACTCATAAACACTATTATTACTTAATCTCAAATGCTAATTTTCAAAACAATATCTTAAATAGGGTTTGCTACTGGGAAATATTCTGATGTTCATTTAATTCCTTTCCTTTCCTTTCTCCCAATATTTGGAATTGAATAAACTAGACATGTTAAAAGTATTTTACTGATTTGGAAATTCATTATAATTCTTACAATTCTTAAAAAGTAGTAAGAAGAATAAAAGAATGTATGCTATACACTAAAGATTTTGAAAGTCATTTTTACCCGAGAATCACATGATATATATAACTATTAGAGTTTCTCTGGGTTAAATTCTTTCCCCTTTGGGAAGTAACTAATCCCAGAATGGAATTCATTCTGTAATCTGAAATTTATTCCTGCTATGACACCATGCTACAGAAATAAGGGTAAAAATCCATGGTCTTTTATTATTTGAATATATGTTACCTACTGTAATGCATGGAAACAACAAAAAGCTGAAACTGCTTTTAGCTAGCCCAAATCTCAGTTCAGTGGTTCTCCTTAAAGGAGGGATAAAGTTACACTGTCCTTCTTAGAAACTAAAGCAATTACCATTTTGAAAAAACCAACTAGGCTCTGAATTCCTTGGAAATTAATCAAATAGGGCATTTCTATTTTCCTGCGTAAATTTCTGCTTTTATAACATATGAGTAATCACAGCAATGCTTTTTAAAATTTTGTTTTTATTATTTTTATTAAGGAAGCTTTAGATTACATAAATGTTACATCGAAAATCTAGGGGATTCCCATATAACCCCTACCTCTTAGCAATGCTTTTTAGTCACAAAAACACTAGAGCTCCATTTTTTAAAGAAAGCTACTCACAAAATTGTGCAGGACAGAGTGCAAACTATAATGTAAACTATAATCCATGCTCAGTGGCAATGCTTCAATATGTGTTCAACAATTGTAACAAATGTACTACACTAATAAAGGATGTTGTTAATGTGGGGAAGTGTGGGAGGGGTAGGGAGTGGGGCAGATGGGAATCCCCTATGTTTTTAATGTAACATTTTTGTAATGTAAAGCATTTTAAAAAAATTATTATTAAAAAAAAAAAGAACAACAATAGTAAATAGGACAGCTTCTGCTTACAAGGCTTCCTATTACAAGTTTACATCACTACAGTAAAGAACCCGCCCCCTCTCAAATAAATGGCAGTTTGTATTCCAGGGGACCTTACAATTTTGATAAAGAAAAAGCATTCACAGTAAACATAATATAATGTTACAAAGCAAAGTTAGTAATTACAAATTCAACACAACATAGTACATCCTGAATCCCCAAGGATAAAAGAGAAAATAAGGTACAATATAAATATGGGAAACATTTCCTGGAGAAATTTTTTAAGTTAGATCTTCAAGGGAAACAAAGCCTTTTGGTGGACATTTCATTGCGTGTAGAGAAAGAAAAGGCAGTATGGCTCCTGAAAAGAGAAGCAAATTTAGAAGTCCTGGCAGAGGCCAGCAATCATAGGTGAAATGATTTATTTTATCTCAATCCTTCTAATAGATTGTCATCTTGTTACTTATACAACAAATGCTTACTTACCTTGACTGCCCAAATAGATTGCTCCAAAGGGTGGAACAGTTTGAAACAAAAGCCATCCTTTTTTGATGGACGCTCAATGATTTCACAGGCATTCAGGAGGACTGTTCCTACCCATTGACCATTTTTTTGGGTTTTATAGATTAGTAGCACCCCGGGTTTCAACACACACCACAACTTGGTCCAACTCTTTAGCGTACCACGGATCTACAGAAGATAAGAAATAAAGTTTAGTTTTTCTCTTTTTGTTCAATGAGAAATACATCAAATAATGGCAAACAGAATGTTTTAATTTAAATTTTCCATAAAATGTACATTTTAGATTCAACAGATATTTTAAAAATAGCCACTAAATGGCAAGCACTGCAAATATAGATGAATATGACATGATTTCTGCCTCAGAAACTAAATTCTAGTGGGAATTTGGCCAACTGTTTCAAAATAATGTAATAAGTAAAACAGTTTTCCATATCTCCCTAACCAGGTTAGGACCATTAACATTAAGATATACTCTCCCAGTACCAAGATTCAATTTCTCATAGCATTTATCACAGCTGTAATATTATTTGTGTGAGTATATGATTATCTTACCTTATAATTTTCTTTTCCCCTTACCATTGCATCAATAGTGCTGAAAACAGTGCTTGGCATACATTAGGCATTCCCTAAGTGTCTGGTGAACAGTAGATAGAGGAAAGAATCTCCTCCTACTTAGCCCCTAAAATTATTTTCTCTAGATTACTTTGTTCTTAGAGTACCACAAAAATTTCTTGGGGGAAGTTTTAAAATACAAGTTACATGAATCTCTCTTTCTTCTCATAAATATTCATAATTCTAGGTTTTAAAACTATGTCAATAATTGGTTGATAGCTAGTTTTTCCTATCAATTTCTACTTCTGTAACCCATAAGCAAGTCTGAGTTCACAATACTGAACAGGAAGTTAATATAATATCAAGATTAAAAAGAATTATTCTTTTATTTACTGTAAAACATCTGTTCTCTCAATGCATTTAGATGAATTAAGAAATAATTCAAGTCATTGAGCACCTGCTTTCCATGTATGAGGTTCCAGGTTTTGATCCCCGGCACCTCCTAAAACAAACAAATAAAAAAACCAACTCTCATTGGGGAGCAGATGTAGTTCAATGATTGAGTGCCTGCTTCCCATGTATGAGGTCTTAGGTTCAATCCCTGGTACCTCCTTAAAAAAATATATATATATGTGTGTGTGTGTGTGTGTGAGAGTGTGTGTATGTGTGTGTGTGTATACAGAGAGAGAGAGAGAGAGAGAGAGGGTGAGCGTACCCCCTTACCTCAGCAGTAGCCACACTACAGTAACTTTAAAGAAAAATTTAAAAAGGAGGAGACTGCAGAAAGGTATGAAGAGAAGAGAAAGTGTTTAAAAAAAAGTATGTGTGTATATAAGAGATGGAAAGACAAGAGAAATGAAAAGAAGGAGTCACTTTATTTAAGATAATGTTTTGGATCTTGGAAATGGGAGAGAACATGGATAGTGAATTATCAGAACGAGAGTAAGGTTTAGAAAGTAAGCCAGGGAATGTGTTAGAGACCTATGAAGGGATAGATGGGGAAATTCAATATTAAAAGACATGGGTAGATTTAGTTCTGAAAACCCTAGTGAGATCTGGAACTGACAGACTTCTAAGTAGAGCCACCATAAGTCAGAAGGTGTTTTTAATGAAAGACTGAAGAAGTTTCTATTACTACTTGAATGGCCAAGGAAACTATCACTGGATTCCCTTTTCAGTGAGACAACTTCAATGCAGAATGGCTATTAGGTTGGAGGCCTTATTAACTCATGGGAAAACAGGTAAGCTTTCAGGGATGGATACTTAGGTGAACGTCAGGTACTAAAGCTTTCTGAGAGTCGGGTCTTAAAAGATCACTCTTAAAGTTAGCATTTTAAGTCTCACAGATTTCTACGAGGCATTCTTCAAATGAAAACAAGAAAGATAATAAAGTGACTGGGATGAGAGAAAAGGAAATAAAAATAAGTGGAAATAATCTGAGGCAAAAAGAACAGGGTATGGAGACAGCAATATGTACATTTGTCTGAAAATAAATGTTTTTCAAATTAAAACTTTTATATTAACTTTGTCTCATCTCTTCTCAATAATACATATATCAAATCTATTATAATAATAAAAGATAATTTGAGTAGGAAGCAAAATATTTTTTACAGCATATTAGACAACATAATGCCACACAAATCAAACTTTTAAAAATAACTGCTATACATATTCAATGCCATTGTCAAGTGAGACAACATTAAGGTTCCTCCTTCCCATTAAGATTATAACATATAACCTCTGGGATACAATTAATAGTTTCTTTAATCTTAGGAGTTGTTGTTGTTGTTTTTTTTGCCTTGTGGGCTTTAGGTACACCCTGGGCTCTCCTATTCCAGGAGGTAAACATTAAGCAACCTGAATTCAAGATTCAATACAAACTGACCTTCAACCAATCAGCCATAACAATAACAGAAGGATCTGTGATTGTGCTGAGTAACTCCTTTGTGGCTCTTTTCTTTTCTTCTCGGTAATTTTTCTTTTGTACCTATTTTATGGAAATAATAAAAAATTAAAAGTCTACATTTTCCCCTATTTTTTTTAGGTCTATAGATACATGACACAAAATTCTAAACCTCTTTAGAATTGTACCATCATGTATAAAAGAACTATAGTTTTTTGTAGAGCTCGGAAGAATTTTTCTAGAACCAAGGTTAGCATATAGTCTTTCTGATCATCAGTCCAGTTCTCAGTATCTTCTAAAATAATTTTACCTATTTTAAATTACACAATACATAATACAATATCATGATTAAAATTCCAAATGACAAAAATAAAGGTGAAAGCTGACTTTGTTATACCCCATTACATTTTAATCTCTAGCACTGACCACTGTTAACCATCTGGAAAACACCATCCTTTCTTACCTTTTCTACACATATGTATACATGTACATGACCTACAGAAATATATATCTTTTGTGTGTGTGTGTGTGTGTGTTTTAACATATAAAAACGTTTACCCACTCAGTACTTTTTGGACAGTTTTCCACGTCTGCCTCATTCTTTTCACTGGGGCACAGGATTCCTAGTATGTATAGTTAAAAGCTAACATTTACCAAGTGCATACTGTGTACCAGTCATTGTTCTAAGCATTTTACACGTATTACCTCATTTAATCCTCACAATAACCTTGTGAAATAGGATTATCACTATCCTCGTGTTATAGATTAGTAACTGAGGCACAGAGAATAACTTTATAGGATCACACACAGAGTGATTGGTGGAGGAAGGATTCAAACAGAGGCAGACTGGCTCTAAAATCTATGCTTTTAACCACCATGTTATAGGGCTTCTACAGTTTTTCTTAATACATTCTCTTACTCATGGAAATCTACTTCACCAGTTTTTTCATATTACAAAGAATGCTGTAATTGTTTTAAGAGAAATTGGAAATCTGGATTTTTAATTGTTGGCTCAACTTTTTAAAACATTCTGTAAGCCAAATAAAATGTATCTACCTGTGGGCCAAATTCAGCCCACGACCTAGCACACTCTAATTTCAATGGGCTCCAGGGCTTCCCATCGGGTATTCCAGGACATGGTGTGGTATGTCTGATTTGAGTAGAGATGTGCAGGCAGAGGATGCCTGAAGCAGCCTTTGGACCAACACCAAAACTTTATCTTTGACCCCAGTGTGCTATACAAATATTATCATCATTAAGTGTGTCTGTATGTCTCTTTGGATATTTTTTTCTTTCTTTAGGAAAGTAATAGCTTCTTAGACTACAATGCATAATTATTCCTTTATTCCCTTATCCTACTTTCAAATCATGTGAAAAGCATCATATGTAGAAATAATTGTGGCAACTAACCTTAAGTGATTCTTTTTTTGTGAGCTTGCTTGAAGCTGAACTGTCCTTCTCTGAGCCATTATAAAGTTTAGATTCAGACTGTAATCACATGGAAATGAACAGAACAGAAATATTAATACCTTTACTTATTCTACACGTGACATATAAAAGTTAAAGTTAAAGCTGTGTTTGTGGGAAGCGGCTGTGGCTCAATTGATTGGGCTCCCATTTACCATATGGGAGGCCCCAGGTTCGATTCCCGGGCCTCCTGGTGAAGGCAGGCTGGCCCGCGCTTTGCAGTAAGCTGACGGCCCGCACGGCGTGGTGTGCTGGTGCAGCAAGATGACACAACAAAGAGAGACAAGCAGACACAGAAAAACACAAAGCAAATGGTCACAGCGAGCACAAGCAGCAAGGGGGGGGGGTTAAATAAGTAAAAATAAAAATATTTGAAAAAAAATAGCTGTGTTTGTGACATTCTTCTCATTTAATGCTGTGGTTTAGGCAAATATTGATTTTGAAACTGATTTTCTCTCTCTAGCATTTGTTTACAAAGTGATCCACATTAAAAACACACACACACACACACACATCCACCAACCCTAACAAAAATGAATCCATGAATTAATCTACAATGTGAAGTTAAATAAGATCATTTATAAATTTTTGCATTCTCTTTTCTAGAGTTTTGTCAAGAAAAATACACAATTATTCGGTTACTTGTAGGACAAAAGTATGCTATTTTGTAACAGTTAAAATATTTTAAATAAAATAACCAAACCATGCAAATTCTAGTAAGTTGCTGAACACACTGCCTTGTTGCTACTCCTTCTCCAAAGGGAAGAATCACACACATTTGCAGGACTAGTATTAAACTGCTCTAATTTTCACAATGTGAAAAGAAAAAACAATGTTCCTAGTCTCTTCTTCCTACCTATCCAATGTATCTAAATTATTATTAATGCCTTAAATTTGTTTTTAAAACTTTTAGCTTATACTTCATATTTTTATTTATTTATCTTCATAAGAACCTTGGGAACTAGGCATAACATATGGTTTTATCTCTATTTTAAAGATTATAAAAGGGGGATCAGAAAGGTTGATTTTCCAACTAACAAACAATAACATCAGAACCCAAGTCTCTAATCCAGTGCTATTTTAAGCATTAATGTATACAGGACAGCACAAATCTAAAAGCTGTTCTATAAACTCTGGAGAAAAAAAAAATTGAACATATCCCTTCAATGTCCTATTATTTGCATTTTTACCTAATGTTGTTGAACATGAGAGAAGGTACTCATAGTTCTTAGCAGTACCCCAAGAGACAATCAAGTATAAGTGGCTTGATCCAAATGGTGGCTTTCAAATGTTAAATAGATCCCTGTTAACATCACTAGATATGATCAAGGATAAGAATCTCCCTCACTCAATTTTAAGATCCAAGAAGGCAAGCACCATGTTTATTCACCAACGATATGCAGTGGATTACCTGGGAAAGAGGAAGCACTTAATAAATACTTGATGAATTAATAAAATGAAAATAAAACTGGCATTTGCATCTCATTCCTCTCATCTATTCTAAAAATGCCTCTGCTACTTGGTACAAAATGTGGGTTATTATAGCTATGGTAATAACTGGCTGAGTTAGACGGGAATTACAAACAATGCTCAAGGTAAAAGGTGGGGATTAACCTAGCTAAACCTTTGTTGAAGTTATTCCTTTGAAATCTGGGTTTGAAACATCATATTGCTTACTCCCATGATGGTGGCATATATTGTAATACTAAAACAATTTCACAAAATCCCTGAAGCCATATAGTTCTCTGTCTTCTCCTTGCCCTTGGGAACCTAAAGATGGCACAGCTACTATAGGAGGATAATGAATATTTTAAATTATCAGCAAATTCTATTTCAGAAAGCTTAATAGGAAAATGTGTATTGTAATGTACTCTTTAGATATTATTATATAAAGACTGTTAATAGTATTAATTTAAAAATTAAAGTCAACAAGTATTTACCACTTACCAAGCACTATATTAATTTATTGCGAATTACCTCATTTAATCCTCAAAACAACCCTATGAGATAGTGGTAGTACCTTCCTTCTACAAATGAGGAAACCAAGATTGACACGTTAACTTCCCAAAGTTCACATATCCAGTAAGTAGATGAGCTAAGATTTGCATTTCCTCTGCCTAATTTGTGTCTGGCCATCTCACTATACTGAGTTCTCACCTTTTAAACCTATTATTAACAGTATCTCAGTCAGATTCAAACTGAAGGCTTATCTTTATGAGCAAGAAATCTTTTCTCCCTACAATTCCAAATGGCAAGATCTGTTTTGGTTATTCCTAAAAGATCCCAATATATACGAGACCAGCAGACCAGAAGGGTGTCACATGAGCTTGGTAACTCAGAGCACACACATCTCAAGGAATTCTTGCCATATTGAAAAATCTAGTTCTGGAAAAATAAACAAATTAAAACAATGTACCAGTGACAAGTTCTATAATCTCATATATTACTCCCTAAATTGTGTGAATGAATAGTTTTCAATACAAAAATATCACAGACCATTTTTTTGTTGGAAATATTTTATTAAACTAAGTTTCCTCTGCCTTTATAAACTTTTCTGACCAGTATCTCAATGATGACCACAGGGTTTAGTGTACAGGATGCTTACCTCTTTGTTAAATGGTCTTAGAATACTTGGCAAGTTATATTTTTCTTACTTTCCCTTTTCCTTTCTTTTCTTCCTCCCCTCTTCCTTAACTGATATGTGTGCCTTTGAAAACTATATTTTACCACAGATATAAAGAATAATAATAATGATAAGTTACTGTGACTATATCAGATATTTTGATTTGGAAAGGTTTTTGTTTTTTTCAATGTCCAGGTAAATAGTTTTTTTTTTTTGAGGAATGTCAGATGGCTTAGCAAACCAGCAGGCAAACAGAATGATAGTTTGAGAATCAAGTCAAAAGACCTAGGCTCAGAAACTTCTTAGCCTTGTAATAGGATTCCTCTTATTCCACTAGGAACATTATTAATGCTGGTGTTTCCTTTTGTTGAGATAGATAATTATAAGTTCATTAAAAAATACTACTTTGTCTCATTCATAATATGAAGATGGAAGGATCTGATTAACTGACTTTTCCAATTTACTCATTCATATGATGAAAATACCTAGGAAAGAGTGCAAGGGAAGATAAACTATCTTTAGTAAAAATGTTTTGGGGGTGAGGTGGGTGTTCCATTGTGCTTACTGGTCTCAATTATACATTTTAAGAAATAACACTTAACCACAAATCCTAAGACCAAAATGACCGCATTGATACTTTTTGCATCAGGTACATAATGGTCTCAGTTATACAGATCAATCATGAAAGGAATAAAAAATTTTGTTCCCTAAACTTACTTAGATAAGAATAAAACTCTTCAGAATTCTATGAGAATGAGGTTTACTGAAACATGAATGAATTTTAAGATTGTTCTGAAAAACAAGAAAGTGGGTTGTATTAAACTATTGAGGGGCAAACTAGTGACTATGGATCTCTTAGGCTGACAAAAAAACCTAGAAAAAAATCTAAGTTAATGTATAATCAGTAAATTTCAGCTCTTAGAAAATAAAAGAATGAGTATAATTTGACCTACAGCAAATACTTACCATGTGTAATGGTTTGAGTTTGATTTAATTATGAATTCCAAAAATATAGATTAGATTATGTTTGTAAGCTGGTCTGTTCATCTGGGCATGATTGAGTTGTGAGTAGGGCATTAACTGCCAGGTCAGTGAGACGTTGAGCCCTGCCCCTCGGTGGGCGTGGTCTCAAGTAGAAAAGCAGACTGAGAGAAGCAGATTGAGAGCAG